>JAOXYF010000022.1:48246-64593 GCA_028565775.1 Sternarchorhynchus goeldii
TACTTAAGTTCTTATTAGAGCATCCTAATAGTAATGAGTTACAGTAGTCTAATCTAGAGCTAATAAAGGCGTGTACTCATTTTTTCTGCATCATGCTGGATACTGTATTCCTTAACTTACTAATACTGCTATTGAATATTGATATGATAAATGTAACAATGGTAATAATGTAGTAAGACCATCTGTTTCATCTGTGGAAACTACATTGTGTTGTGAAACTGGGTAGAGACCAAATGAACCAACCCTTTCAGATCAGTACTAATCAAGCTAAATAAGATGGGTAGAGAGACTAAATGAACTAACCCTTTCAGATCAGTACTAATCAAGCTAAATAAGATGGGTAGAGAGACTAAATGAACTAACCCTTTCAGATCAGTATTAATCAAACTGAATAAGATCTTGTAGTAACACATGTTCAAACCTGACCTAATGTGAGTCTTTTATCTGATTGTTCCACTGCTCAGATCATCAGCTGAGAGCCTGGGGGTCTCATCTGTGTTAACCATGTCATGAGTGGGAAGTGTGACTCGATATGTCGAGCCAATGTTTTTCTGTTCTGGTCAAAAAACAAACAGATGTTCCACTAGGACAATTTGAAAAATACTGTATTTATGCAATAGTTGCATACAAATCAACATCTGTTTTTTTCTATACACCAAAGGTTATACACACTAAAGGTTATACACACTAAAGGTCTTATTCAGTCCCTTTCCATCCACTGACCACCTAGAAAGGCACACACATTTATTCATGCACATATTTAGTACTTGTTTCATTTATAAATCTGCATTAAAATGCATCAGACAAGGATACATGAGGTTACAAGTCTCCTTTGATAGTCCGTCAGCCTACAGTCCTAATGGCAAATGATAATTAAGCTAGCAAGGACTCAGTCTTGTAAGAGGTAATATCTCTAACACTCTTGTAATTGGTGGTTCAATAAAGGTTTATTAATTAGGTGCAGTACTGAGGTGATGAGATCAGAGATTTGGTGTCAGTCACACCCAGAACAACTGTTATCAGTTGATTTCATTCCATAAAATATAATCCTATCCTACAGACCATGTATTAGTGTGAACTATAACAAATATTTGGGCAGGTAATTTTATATATATATATATATATTAACCCTGCAGCTCGGGTATTGTTTTGATACAGTTGTCTGGTATTTTGAGCTCACTGAGTTGCTGCTGCTCAGTATACTCTGAAGTCTCCTCCATGATCTGTCCAGGAATGAGGAAATCTGCAGGGGTTCTGTGATGAGCTGGGAAAGTGTCGTCCTGCTCCTGCTGAGGGACGGAGATGCCGTGGGAGTTCCTTGGCCGCAGGCTGCAGCCGGTGCCCTGGAGGAACTGCAGGAAGTTCTCCTCAATGGAGGCCTCCCTGCTAGGCAGCTGCTCGTCCTCGTGTGGCCGCCCCCACTTGAAGACGCGGGCCAGGTTCCGCGCCAGCTCCTCCCGAATTTGCCGGTTCAGGCAGCCGTAGAAGACAGGGTTGGACGTGAAGCAGAAGTAACTGATCCAGGTGACCATTCCTTCTAGCTTGGCCAGGGAAGAGGGCGAGGGAGACACGACAGCAGCATAGAGGTGGAATGAGAAGTAAGGGAGCCAGCAGGCTAGGAACTGACCCCCGACGGCCACCAGCACGACCGCAGCCTTGCCGCCGCTAAAAGTCCTCTGTGGTGTGTTGCGTGTCCCTCCAAGGCTGGCGGCCGTGCTGGAGCGACTGCTCAGGGACTCGGATCGCGGGCGCGAAGTTTCCGCCCACGTGGCCACAGGGCCCTGCTGCATGGCGGCCACCCTGGCCACCTTGAACATGTTGCAGTACACCACCAGGATGATGAGGACCGGACACAGGAAGTAGATGAGCGTGAAGAGAACCATGAACACCAAGCGATGTGGTCCACGGTTCATCAGATGCAAAGAGCAGTATCTTGTCTCCGGTGCCGGGCTTGCAGGAGCCTCCTGCTTTTGAAGTGTCCATCCTAGCAGAGGGAGGGCAGACATGAGCGTGGCTTTGATCCATATGCCCACCAGAACTGAAACCACTAACCCCACAGTCATTTTGACTTCATAGCACATGGGGTGCACGACGTAGTAGTAGCGCTCCACGTTGATGGCCGAGATGGTGAGAATGGCGGCGCTAACGAGGCCCGTGCCCAGGCACAGGTAGGCCTGGCAGATGGTCTCGCTGAAGAAAGCCTGCTCTGTCAGCATGCCCAAGGGCATCAGCACCAGGGCGGCCAGCAGGTCCACCAGGCACAGGTGGAAGACGAAGACAAACTTGTGCAGGCGCGGTGCCCGTGCAATCACTGCCATGATGGACAGGTTGCCCACCACAGCCAGGAGGTCCATCAGCACCATAGCACAGAGGCCCAGTGTTTGGTACAGAGCCCCATCGCTGGGCGACGTCACGCCTGAGTCATTGGCCTGGGGGATGTTGGGCTGCGGTTGGCCAGTGATGGATTGGTTCCACAGAAAAGCAGTAGGATCCATGAGAGAATGAGATATGGGTAATGGACAGAAGTTGCCTTCATGGGCTTATCACCCATCCTCTCACCTAAAGCAGCCCTGTCACAGGGCTCACTGGAGTCGGTATTGTTAGTATAATGGCACAATGCTAGTGCTTAAAATTCAGATCGCAGCATACAGCTTGAACAGTGGCATTCGTTATTCCAGTCTCTACATTCCCACCCATCTTCCTGGGATTGTCTCCATGATCCCATCCTATCCAGTGCCCAGTGTACTTTAATTAGGAATGCTTTATCTGAAGAATCAGAGAAGACATTTATGCTGATGTCCCAGACCTGCCATAGGAAAAAAAATTAAGTTATGTGACCATTTTCCATGGGCCGTGATAATCTGTTGCATTTGTTCTCACAAACACTGATTGATTTTTATTTTACAACACTTCTGAAGCAATCATTTACAGTTTAATAAAATCACACGTGAAAACCTGATAAACACTTCACTGATTGCTACTTTTCTTTGCTAGGACTAATTTAATTTTAATGCACAAAAACTTGAAACAAACATTTTCAATCTGCAACCTCTTTTGAGACATATTGGCAAGCTGTCAGCATGCTTGAACTTCTTATACCTCACTACATATCACTACATCAATACCTACAGCCACTATTCTGCTCTGATGTTTACTGACTCAAACTGTTCATCTGTAACTTTCCAATGTGTTACTTTTCCACACAGAGTACTCCAGTGAAATGATAGAAAAATGCAACGAAATGCTTTCACTTCTCTGCCTGAGGCCAAAGACAATATTGATCTGGTAATTAATTGAAAATGACAATGTACAGAACACTGATCATTGAGAACCTTAATGACCCAGACCCTAATGCATTTTGGGAGTAGAATGGTTTAGTTGCATAAAACTGCACAGACTAGTCTTTCTTTTTGGCAATTAGCACAAACAATAATGTTATGTTGTTATGAATGGTGATTGAATGTTATGAATGGTAATGATCACTTTCTTCTTTTGTCTATATCATCAGTACTACCTGGGTCTCAAATATATGCCAGTGAGTGGGAGAGCTTTTCCAGCAAAGTGGAGCAGCATCTGTAGTTAAGTGGACCACTATTGGAGAAAACCCCATAGTTCAATCATAGGCTAATGGCAAAAGCACTACACAGCACAACTGCCATCTTGACCCACTTTGGGCTTGAAAAGATGGGCACCAACCTATTACATTCACATTTAAACCCCCCCCCCCCCCAGCACTGACTCCCAAAAGGTGATTAGAGGGAAGCAGCTGCCCTCGGCCCGTCGATCAGCCTACGGCGGTGTGCGTTTTTCACTTTTGCATGGCTCGGGCAATACACGGCGGTTACATAAAAGCACAGTTGTTTCGAAGTCAAGACACAAAAGAAGCTCTTTAACCTGCAGCCTGAGGTCTAGCAGCAGCATCAAGCAGTAAAAACCATGTGAAGAGCCCCAGGAAAAAAACACCAATCGTCACAAGGATTCTTCAATAATTAGTATGCAATAGGAAGACAGCTCTGGAGATCCTCTTGAGTGGAATTTCTTCAGCCTGTGGAGTTCCGCACAACATTTGCACTCTAAATAAATACAAATTTTGGAGAACAGTAGTGAAATTTGTGGAAAGTCCCAGTGCTTATCATTTATTAGATATTCAAGGAATACACTCAATAAATGCAATTAAATTAAATAATTTCTTATATAATCTATTCAAAATAATATACAGCAAGCGGTTCCTGCAATATTCATCATTACTCAAAGCAATAAAAGTGAATCCATACGTGGCTTGTATTTATTGCAGTTAGGAAGCATGTTAAACATCAGTTATTGTCACAAGACTGAGAAAGGTTCAACTGCTTTTCACATAAAGACCAAATACAACCAATGCTTCTTATAAATCCCTATAAATATTCATACTCAGAATATGAAATTAACTGCTTTGTTCCAAACAAAGGTTGTGCTTCACAGAGTGTTTTTGTTCTGAAGTAAGGAACATATGACTCTATAATATGCACATGACTCCATTCCAATGATGAAATCCACCCATGTTGTTCAACAACTTTTCCACCCCTTTCTTCATCCTGTGGGCTGCCATGGTCATTGATCCACAATACAACTGTGTATATGCTTTCATATAGCCGTAGTCCCGTTATTGAACACAGGAGCAGTCCATCTAGCAAATGTTTGACATATGGATTGGAGGCCCGGACCCTCTGAAGCAAACCAATGCCTCTGAGACAAACCAAACACACCAAACACTTGTATAATAAAGCTGCCACACCAATCACCTTTTTTTTTCTTTTTGCTGTTCTCACCACTCCGCAGTCGCAAGAGCAAAATGGACAAATGGACACTCTGTGTTTTCCACCCCCGTTTATATGACCGGTCACCAAGCTCAGCCTTAAGCGTCTGCGATTGGTGCACTCTGTTACACCTACTACCTTGCTTCAACGCAAACGTGACTAAAACTCAGCAAGTTCACATATATTTAGAAATACAGTTTTCATGAAGTCTTCTCTATAGCTAACACCTCTCCGTGCGCTGACAGCTAGCGAAAGTATTCCAGAACAAGTTCAGAAGAGTCTGGATTACCTTACTATGACTGTGCAAAACCTGGAAGAGTGTTCTAGAACAGGTGAGTTGATGCAAGCGCAGATTTGTCCTGCCGGTCTCTGGACGGCGGGCACAGAGCCACAGCAGGTTGGTGAGACGAGAGCAGGGACATACCTCAGCCTCCAGAAGGTTGCTAGGGTGTGCATCAGCTCCAAGAGGGAGGGTCTCCTCCACAGCTCCGAATGCTTGTGTCGCAAAACAATGTGAGAGAGAGAGAATGATGGTGAGAGAGAAAGAGAGAGAGAAAGAGGGAGAGAGGCACCCGACGCCTCTCCTCACCTGGCCCTTTCATCCCTCTGCCCTCCCCCTTTACCCGCCCACACACGCGTGTGCGCACACACACACACACACACGCAGGCTCACCCTCACATTCCGCCGATCCTCCCCCCTCCCCCCTGCATGCTCTGCTCCAGGCAGACGACCGGTCCAGGTGGTCCAGGTGGTCCAGGTGGTCCAGCTGCTGCTCCAACGACTGAGAGGAAAAAAAAACACGCGAAACACTCTCCTCAGACGCTTTCTTTTAGCACACACACTCATGCACACACACAAGCACACATACACACACACACACATCCACACACACACACACACACACACACACACGTGCACGACTGCTCGAGCACTCTCTCTCTTGCACACTCACACATCCACACATAAACATGTGCTCTCCCTTACACACACACAGGGCAACTGCAGAACAGAGTGGAGTGGAGACAGGGATGCAGGCGGGCGGGCGGCTCCCATTTCATCACAGGGTCTTAGTGCCCCTTTCTGTGCTAAGTGCTACTGATTAACTCACAAACACATACAAACATATACACACAGACTTATCTTCAAGGGATCATGCTAGGCTAACATCATGTTGGGTGGGTGGGGAAGGTGGGGGGCTGAAAATAAATGCATTCCTTTTATAAAAACTCAACAGCATTAATTTGCTGTATCTCAGTGTGTCCAAAGACGCCTGGTAGGTGCTCATAGTCACGTCCTTCCAAAGCCCTTTTAGGAGGACCAACACACTGAGTTCTGGTTACACAGCTACAATAGAGAGGGAAAAATAAAACTAACAACAGGTACGCTAACAAAGAGCAGAACGGAATGGGATTAGCCAAGCACTCTCAGAGCACTTTGCCAGGACTGAGATGATCCAGCCACGTGTTTATCCAATCCCAAACTCCATCATAGAGCTAGAGAAGATTAATAAAGACATCTGTCACAGATGAATGAGCGTTTCTCTTTTCGCTGTAGCCGAATGTTTGAGATCTAAATATGTATGTTGATGAAGAAGAATTTTTCATGATAAATGTCAGTCTAGATTTATCCAGAACATGATACACATGCTGTAAATAGTTAAGATTAATATTTTGTGCTTAATGGAGTATTTTGTTGTTGCAATACATTAAATAGACTTTATAATTCTGCTTAATCTTTATATGTGAATATTAAAAAAGTACATTCTCAGAGGTGCTTTATTACATACAGACTGTTTTTAGAAGTTCTTAGATAAATCGTAAAACTTTCATTTTGTAGATTGTCTACTAATTTACTAAATAACTTATTATATAAAATATTTATTACACTTTATCTTTGATAAAATATGAGTGTTTGTTATTTACCCACTAAACTTTGTAAAAATATATTAGACTTGTATTATAATAGAACTGCAGAATCTGCTTGTCCATAAACATTGCCACAGGACTAGAGCTTTTCCAATTCCATTAAAGGAAACATAAATCAAACTATTTAAAGATATACAAAAAAACAGAAATTGACAAAAAAATTAATATATGGAGAAATGAGAAGCTAGCTGTCTTATTTGAAGGCAGTTTCAACATTGCATATGTGGATCTATGGTGCTCTCATGTGGAAGCTGTCCAGGTGGGCTGTCTGAGGTTTGTTCAGCATGAGGGGTCACCTCCCCTCTATCCCACACTGCTCCCCTCTACCAGGAGGGTGTGGGGAGTCAGTCATCTCTCTTCTACCCCTGAAATGCTCCACTCCTCCTCCTCTGTCATGGACAGCAAGGACACCATGAGAAGGTTGCTATCCACATGAAGCCAGCATTGATCCATTAGTGGATCAATACAGCTCCATCAAAAGGTTCTCAGAACTTTGTGAAGTGACTGCTGTCAAGTATATTACAGAGTTTTATGGTGAGGAGAAAATTACATTTGACACAGAAATTTGAACACTAACACCCGGCATGACTCCTTGTGTGTGGGATAAGGGGAGGGGGGGGGCGACACAGAGCGAGAGCACTGAAGGTGTTGAATAAAGACAGAAATAGCACATACTTGCTCACCCCAGCAGCGCCAATCATGGAAGAGGCAAAATACAATGGTCTCCATGACAACCCTGGAGACCATAGACTCTAAGCTCCCTCTGAGTTATAACAGTTCAACCATCTCCCTGTGCGACAGCCAGTTATAACCAAGTATAAATGTAACAAGACAATCCCAAAATAAACATACAAACACTGTCCCTGTCAGAGAAATGTGACTCATAATGTATGATCCTACTACATGAGAGGCACACAAAAACAGGCTATTGCTGCAAAAATTATTCCTATTCCATAAGCATTTCTTTTTAATCATAGCTTATTTGCTGTAATTTCTGATGTTCCTTTCTTTTCTTTCATTTTTAGCTGTCTTGTACTATCTAAGACAGCCAAAGCTCAAAATAGCATGTAAATATTACATAATCTTTACATTAACATCATCTTGGCCTGGACTACTAGAAGGGGCAAAAAAGTAAACATATTACCATTTTTCTTGTATGTGAATAACATCATGAAACATATTGCTGACTCACCACTCCAAGCTATTGAGGAGTCAGGGGTGCACTCACATTTCCACTTTCTCTTCTTGCAAATCCGATTTTGTCTTGCTCACGTCCTTATCATAATCCACCAGACGAGGGCGCTGTTACATAAATACACGAGCGTGCTAAAGCAGGAATGCACTCAGATCACGCAACACAATGTGGTTGAATATGTTAGGCATATCACTGCAGCCTGTCACAGTGGTCTTTCTGAATTCAAGTATTATGGCTGCAAATGATGGTTCTGAGTTCACTCACGAAGTGTGTATTACATATATGTTGTGGTCTCTCATCCTTAAGGACAGTCTACTATGCAGAATAATTAAGAACCGAATTAATACACTTATTATTCACAGTTGAGGTACGTGCGAACTCGCTGTCCGTGTGCACCTGTAACCTGTCTGGGGCCCTCCATTTCGCTCACCCCTGAGCTTCTGATCCTTTGAACAAACACACAGCATCCAGAAGCCGCCACAAGCTTATCTGCATTTGCGTGTTTGTCGACATTGTATTGTGGCATGGATAATCAAGTAAGAAAGGTCTTTTTTTCATTGACTAAAACTATGGAAATATATTCCACTGGTTCAATTTACTCAAACCTACTAAGCTGTCATTCCAATGTCATGGCAGTAAAGCAGTGCGCATTGCCAGATACCCAAGTTTAACGCGTGCGCTACATCTGCACGTGGACTGCAAGGAGCCGAGACTACCACTCTCGCGCAGGCCCCTCCATCTCACTTCCGACATTTTGAGCGCAAGGACTGCAGGACTGCCGTTGCTGGCGCCGAAGCCCTCCCCCTGATCGCGGAGAGAAGCGCTCCAATCTCTGACCCACTTAAAGCTTCTGCAGGAGAGAGATGTGCCTGAGTCAGTGAACAGCGTTACTAAAAACACACTTAAACGCACACATATAGAAAGCGACAGAGAGAGAAAGCGACAGAAAGCTTGTTAACTTGTTGCCTAACTTGTCTCTCCTGCCTTCTCTCCAGCTTCCACTCAGTTTACTGATCACATAGATCAGCTTATTTATCAGTCCTTAAAAAAAGAATTGCATTAAAAATGATTAGCACAGATAAATCATTATCTTTTCTAAACTGCGAGCCCTTGCCTACTGGATTTTAGTCTACAGACTGCAAACAGACAACGCCAGTGTGAAAGGATTAATCTGAATATCTACATGGCATGAGGACAAGGCCTGAGGTGAGATTAACTGCTTGGGCAGAATATGAACAAAACCGTAACACGTACCTTTCTTCATATAATGCGGTCAGGGTGGGGGACTGAAAACAGGTCACCAATAGGGTGGGAGGATTTATGCTGGAAAAACCTTGCATATCACACATCCCAATTTACAAGTCAACAGTGGCACCCGCGAGCAATTATCAATGAAAGCGCAGGCGTGCAGACGAGCAAAACGTGCGCGGCGAGCTGAGTGTCCATGAGTGGGCGGTGTTGTATAGTAAAAGTGTGATTTGTTTACTGCCCCCAAGAAAGCTTTATGACCGCATTCTTCTCTGGGGAATTAAAAAACTGCGTCATTCAGAAAAAAACTACTGTAATATCAAAGTCGTCAGCGAGAAAGCAAGCACATCTCTCTTGCCTGATGACAGTTATGGAAAGAATATAAAAGGTTCGGCCATTAGTCCGTATACGTGGTCTTTGCATTTCAGCGGTTTTTTATCCAAAACAAAAGACCTGAAAGCCGAGCATGATGAGAACATTCGCAGAGATTCACAGGGGAAATGACAGATAGGTTGCGCTGGACAGAGTTCCCAGCTCATGGTGTCTTTGCTGAAGTGTGATGCTGCACCAGATCAGTTTCTTTTGGCTATAAACCCAGTGAACTCGTTGGAGGAAATAAAACATAGTGCAGAAAGAAAGAAAGGAGGCCGCAGTGAAAGATTTTAGGCAGGTTTAATAAAAACACACACAACACTGTTTTCAGAACAAATACGTCTTTTTAAATACAACTCTTTTCTTAGACTAAAAGGTGAGTATAGTTTACCTCAAGTAACGCTATATTAGAACAATCAACACTGTTACGTTTAACAATAAAGAGAAACTAGAGCACGAGAAGATAGTGAACACGCTCGCTCGTGAACATGCTCGAAAGCGTCATTGTGTTTGGGTGATTTTAAAGATAGTGAAGGTGTTCATTAAGAAAATTTTAAGTGAAGGTTCATGGTGATTCAGGAACCTGGAGCTGTTGTCTTGGCAGCCAGCCATGTTATTCACAGAAAGTCAGTAATATGCAACTTCAAAACATTCCTCAAAAACTATAGCTATTCGTGGCATCTCTAATGTCCTCTTTATATAAAGGCTGAAAGGTAAAAGTAGTGCAGGTCCTTGCTGTGTGTTTGCAGCTGTTTCGTCCTTGCGTGATGAAGATCAGTTCCCTCGAGAGCTGACATCGCACTGCAGCAATCAGCGACCTTCAGAGGGTGACGGCAGGGTGCATGGCCCTTCTCCGTTCCAAGGCTCCATGACTAATGAGCAGGTGGGGAGAGATTCCAGCCCCTGGCAACCCCACATCTCTGCGTTGCAGAAATATTTTGCATTATCCTGACAGGAAACAGCAACCGTGTGGTCGCTAGGCTCTTAAAGACTGCTAGCAAGTGTCAAGTCAAGAAGATGAAAAAAAAGGAAGCAAGTGGGGTCTTTTTTTTAAGATAGCCAATAAGAAAGCTGCATTCACACAGCAATGTATACAAAACACCGCTGTCTTGGTAATTTAGTTACATAAGGGATAAGGACTGAAATCATAAAGACTACTCCCTAGGACTATCTTGAAAATGCATAGACAGAGGTGACAGGAGAGGAGAGGAAAACAGCAGATCACTGTCTGCCGGAATGAAGCATAAATCAGGCAGAGGAGCGAGGGTAAAACCTGGTGACAGGCTGGATAAACTGAGCCTTCTTTACAAAGATTCAAGGTCACTGACAGCCTTTGAAAGACCTGGAACATTTCAACACCTGAATGTTGAAGTTATTCTGCTACTTCAGGCAAGCAGATTTTTAAAGATGCAGCAGTGGACTATAGAATAGTCCAGAATTTTTAATAGATGTTGTTTGGTTGTTTTTCAAAAACTGACAGTGATAGGCAGATTATGAAAAAAATTAAATGAGGAAATATATAGGGACATTAAAATAATCCCCATGAATTCATCAGAAATGAACTTTTTCAGAATTCAAAATTCTGGTGTCATGGTGGCCACCCCTCGACTCCTCCCCTCGTCACGTATGTATGTGTGTGTGTGCTGTCTTGTGTAGGTCTAGTTTTGTCACTTGTTTGTGATCATGCGTGTCACCTGCATCTTGCTAGTGTATGTCTATTTAAGCGTGTGTGTTTCCCCCGTATTTGTCAGTGTTTGTCGAAGTAACTATGCTATTCTGATCTGTTCGGTCATTACACGTTGTGTGCTTTAGACAGGCATGCTGTCTTATTTTTTTGTAGCTATCATTACAGAAACACAGACTACCCAGGATGCCTAGAGGGAAAAAGAAGGAGGGCAAAATGAAGAGAAGGAGACCAGTGGAGCTGCCCCCTCTGCTCCAGCATCCTGCCGTGTCCTCCAGCTGGAGGCTTTATGCACCTGCTTAGGCAGGGGGAAAGGTACAGAAAGGAGGAGTTTACTGGAGATGCTGCTCCGGGGCCAACCCACACCATTATGTGTCTGGTGCACCCCCCCTATGAAGCCAGTGCTCAGGCTCAGAATCTGGGGGGATCCTCTGATTCTAAAGAATCAGAGATGGAGATGGAGTGGAAAGGCCTCCTCCAGGGAGCCTCCCCAGCGGCCATAGACATCGTCCTAGAACTCCCTATCGACGCAGAGGATGGCGGAGCGCCACTTTGGTGGGAGGCTCCACCCTGCACCCACGCCACTGCAGGACCCCAATTGTTGTGCTGCAGCTGGCACGCATCCCACAGCAGCTGGTACCAGTTGCCCCACTGCTGTGGACTTGGGGACCTCTGGGTCACCACTGGGCACGTCCGGCCTCTTGACCTATGTACCCCTTACTGCTCCTATTTGTTTGTCTGTCACTGTTTTCGTGTCTGACCCTCTGTTCCCTTACATGTCCATCCTCATTAATGTCCCGGTGTTGGTCCCTGTTACCCTGTCTGTCTTCCCCAGGTCCGGGGAGGGTGGCGTAGGCGAGAGGACCGTATGCCGGCCCCCCTCTTGGATAGATCTGCTCCTGGGGTTGCCTTGGTGTCTGGTCCTTCAGCCCTGCTCCTCAGCGTAGGTCTTGAGGCGGTCCACTGGCGTCGGGCGCTCCAGGAGAAGGGGGGGGGGTAGGTTCTGTCACGGTGCCTGTTCCCGACTCCTCCCCTCGTCATGTATGTATGTGTGTGTGTGTTCTTCTGTGTTCTTCTGTGTTCTTCTGTGGGTTTTGTCACTCATTTGTGATTGTGTGTATCACCTGCATCTTGTTAGTTTAGGTCTATTTAAGCGTGCATGTTTCCCTCTGTCTTTGTTGGTGTTTGTCAAAGTAATTAGTCATTAAACGCTGGGTGCTTTTGTTGAGCCTGGAATCCTGTCTCACTTTTTTAGTGCAAAGGACCGCCATCATTACATCTGTTAGCTGGTTTAACCACTCAAGGTATGTTGTGTTCTGTTATTAATACTATGATCTGTTTTTTTGTGACAAAATTTGATTGTTTTTTATTTTTGTAATAGTTTTTTTATGATAAGAATTAAACATAATCTTTAAAATTCCATTTTGCCCAGAAGCCGTTCACTGAACTGTTTTTAACTATGAATCTACCGCAGCCTCCAGTTTCACCTTTGTAGCAAATCATCAACATAAATAAAATAAATGTTTGAAGTCAGTATGGGCTTTCTCATCCCAACAGGCGTCTTCTGTGTCCCTGCCACGTGTCAGAAGTAACAGCTCCGTCTGTTTGTGAACACGGCTTAAACCACATCATTAATGAATGAAGATACAAGTCAAACATATGAGCATGTGTGTCGTGTTCACAGCCTGACATGTGCACACACACACACACACACAAACACAGCCTCCCTTAAGAAAAGCTTGCTGTGATATGTCTCCTGTGTCATGTTATGAAACTGTCCGTTGATGACAACAGTTGTGATTTCATTAGTCTTTAATCATTTTAATATGGTTCCCAGTGGCTAAAAAACGGATTGAAATGGAAAATAAAATGTTACCATGTAAAAACTAAACTGAAGCTTATAGACTGATGCTTATAGAACTAACAAAAATGTAGATGTATGTCACTGTGTTGCTTGTGTCGTTTACTGTAAAACAACAATATTGTATTTTCCTCACTCGCTCCTCTTAATCCCCAGTGTGTGTGCATAGGTACGCATGTGTGTTAGCTCTGGTCCAGGATATAGCAAGGATATTAACCTCAGGCACATGTTGGGATGTTAATAACACTTGGCTGCTGGAGACTAAAGCAAACCAGTCATTTCTTCTTAGGACATTACTGACATTCTGCCAGTGCTAAAGGACTCACTAACTTCTAAACTCTGAGAGGGCATAAACCTAAAACATAAAACAGAATGAATAGTTTTAATAACATTTATGGGATTTGGCTGATGCTTTTATCCAAAGCAACTTATAATTGTGACTGAATACATCTTCAGCAGTTGAGGGCTAAGGGCTTTGCTCAGGAGCCCAACAGTGGCAACTTGGCAGAGGTGGGGTTTGAACCAGCAACCTTCTGATTACTAGTCAAGTGCCTAATAACAGTTTACAATGTGCACCATAATAAAATCTAGCTGGGAACTGTGATCATGTACTTTCTAACCCAAGAGCATGCATAAAGTCAGCTTGCTTTCCATAGCATTATGAAGTTGATGAAGTTTCATACAGCTTTTTATTTTTTAACATTCAGAAGAGTGGACAAAAGACTGAATGATTGAATGTTAAAAGCCATAGAGATAGATAAAAAAAAACACAAGGTTAAGATCCTGAGGGGCCTCCAGATCAAAACAGATAATCAGATGTAAAAGAACACAAGGTCCAGGACACAGCATTTGTAATAGATGTGGCATTTTAAAGTCAAAGAAACATCCGAAGGAAGGAATATGAAAGGATAAACACCATGAAATGCCATCAAAGGATAAATTGGACCATGTCAGGGTCTAGATACTGGATACCCTTCCTTACATGACTGCTGGTGTGATGGTTAGGGAGGGTGTGGTTCAGGGCAGTTGCAGTGGTCTGTTCTCAGGTTCAAAACCATGGAGCATTGTTGTTGTGTGATGCTTTCTTCTTCTGTATCCCAGATCCCATATGTCTTATATCCAGTAGGCCCCCCTCTCTCTTGTTGAACCTTGTCTATCTCTAGTTGGGACAGCATTTGCCACTTGCAGACATGCCAACACTAAGCTTGTAGTTATTTCAGTGTTACTCTAGATATTGGGCTGTGAAGCATCCACAGTTCCCACATTGGTTGTGTAGTAGCGTTCCACCAGTCCTCTATTCTACATTCATTTTTAAGAGTGTCCATGATTGCTCTGGTCTCCTAGCATCTGACACAGATCTTCTGGGCAACATTCAAGCCATTGAAACAGGACATTTCGGACAAGGGACAATGGACTGAAGTGGAGAAGTGAATTGTGAATGGGTCCATCATTTATGTCCATAAATTTACTCTTGCTCTGAATGTCCAAATAGTCCAGTGAGCCAGCAAGTATTAATGGAGCCAGAATACACACTAACTGCCACTGGGTTGAGCCCAAAATGCCTGCCCACTCTAGTCTTTCACTGGCATCCTGCAACAAATCTTTTTTATTTATCCTTTGCGAAATAGTGATGGTACATTTTCTCTTGTTGGACAGGAACAGCAATGTTGTGGAAGGTAGTGCAAATTAATGACAATATATTTGCAGTTATAGAATATATTTTACACAAATAATTTCTTTCATTAAATAGAAAAGAACCACTTATGCTATTTAAAAACTATTATTGATTTATTAACTCCATAATTAACTCCAATAGTTTCCATTATGAGTATACAGATATCTTATCATAAATCTGAACCCATAGTGGTTATGTTGACAAATAACAATGTGCAATCTTCCAGTATAATAATACAATAATTCAATATTAGTTCATATGTGTATGCATTACTCTTATGAGTAATATCCTGCAGGGAGAGCGGCAGTGTTTATAGTTATCTATGTTAAACTCACAAACCCCTCTTTAAGAAAAAAAGAGATTGACAATCTAGAAATCTAGTTCATGTAGACTCCGCAACCCTATATAGTTTCAGTTGACTACTGACTGGAAACACGTCCACATTAGAAACACCAATAGCACTGTTTGGTTGACTTATGGGAAATTCCTGCAGGTGTGTAAATAATGGTCACATAAAGCTTTCACAGCCACTTTTATTTGCGAGACAAAAATTCACACGAAAAAAGCTTAAAGGTGAATCACAGGCATGCAGACATATGAACGAAATAAGATTTTAACCATAAGACGTCTGTGGCTCATCTTGCAGTTTACTGTACCGCAGTGCAAATGCACAGCATAAACCACCAGTGTAGTATTACACACCATTATGGTAAATGTAACGAGCAGTAATGCTTTTTCTTTTCGTTGTCAGCTTTGCAGCCTCACTGCCTTGAAGCCAGTTAAGTGCAATTTACAACAGTGATGCAATGCTTCTTTGTGCCTCATCATTGGCAGTGATGCAAATTTTATTATGATGGTTGGTCTGTCCGTAGAATCTTAGCAGTCAGGAGTGAACCATTACACGCCTAATCATTATCTGTTCATTAACTGCTTCATCACTTTATCACATCATCCTACTGATTACTAACATCTTTTGGAAAAATGCTGAATGCTGCTGAATAAGGTGAAAATATCTTTTCCCACACGTTTTCACTCCATCTCAAATGCACTGTTTTATATTGTAAGCAGCGAGATTCATTTTTGAAATCATTCACGGAGGTGGGTGAGGTGGGACGCTGTAGGCTTGAATATCATTGTGAGGGGGAATAAAACATGTAGTTGTTCTGCAAACTGCAAACTCTAAATCATAGCCCATCTGCCTTTATTTTCCTGTCCTCTTCTGGCTAATCCCCAGGGCCTGTGATTAAACTACATACCTGATAGGTTTAGGTGCGTGGGAAGTGGCCAGAGAGTCTTTCAGATATTTAACTCTTTGTGGTGCTGTTTACTACAGTTTTCTTCAATTTACATTACAAAGTAATAGGCATTAACAGAGGCAGACGCCTTTCACACATGAAATGTTCATCATTTTACACAGATGAAGGAGTATATGCGGTTCGGACACGCTGTCTTTACATACGGTTTGTACCTGTGTGTTTAATGCAAACAACTGATGTGTAACAGGAATCAAATGTATAATATGTGGTTAAAGAACTGATGGACTGTGCTCAAAGGGAGGTGTGTGTGTGTGGGGGGGGGGGGGGGGTTTGA
>JAOXYF010000022.1:64693-111775 GCA_028565775.1 Sternarchorhynchus goeldii
TCAGCCCTCTATATGTGCTCATAAATCAGCCCTCTATATGTGCTCATAAATCAGCCCTCTATATGTGCTCATAAATCAGCCCTCTATATGTGCTCATAAATCTCTATTCACTGCTTCCTCACTTTTTTTTTCTGTCTCCTCCTTTTTTTAGCTTTTCTTTTACACTGCATGGATGTGCCTGAAATGTCTTTTTATTCACCAGAATAAAACCTAAACATCTGGATAGCAACCTTCCAGCTTTTCGCATTAAATGTCAGGTTGTTGCAGGTGGGAGCTGAGCTGTAGTTTGGGCTTTAAGCAGCAGTGTTGTTTTAAGTGTTCCAGAGCCTTAAGGAAATTCACCTGTAGACTGGGTTACCATCAGAGAGAAAAAACACTTAAAATGCCTGAGTTTATTCTTAATGAGTTCCTTTAACAGACGTTGGCGGAGAGCAATCAAGAGACGTTCTGACAGCAGTAGTGACACAAGGCCCAACATAATGATATAAATGGCACAGCGCCTCGAATCATGCACAGACATTATTTACCATAAGCACTCAGAACACAACTAACTGGTCAATGTCAAGAATATCTTTTCCAATGAGATGTACGAGTAGGCCAGTAGTGTGCTGTTGAGGGAATTATATATTCATATTCATACATGCTTTCACTGGGAACTGACCTTGTTGCTGCTTCAGCCTGATGAAAAATGGCTTCTTCCTTGCAAATGCTTTTAGTGACTCCACGCATTGCCAGAGTGACTTAGAAGAAGCACAGTTAAGATGCCTTGGACCACAGGCCACAAGTCAGAGCAGATGTCAACCTCTGCGTTTGAATAGACAAATGATCCATTAGCAAGAAGAAGTGGGCAACCGGCTGGCTGTCTGTACATGCGTCTCGTTTCCTGTCTGCTCACGCTAATGGGTAGAGACAGATCTGTTCGCCTGGAACGAGAAGCAAACAAGGTGTTATGGTGAATTAGCGCATGGAGGGTGTAGGCATAACTCCAACAACTACATCTTGAACTTGCTGAGCTGTTTGTTTATGGTGGAATTAATCTAATTAATACCGATGTGACAGAACGGATTCAAAGACTTGTAGAAGTGATGATGAACCCATATGCAGAGACTGACATTTTATGTCTTTGTGGCTTAGTATAAAAGCCTAGGATGTCTGGCATAGAAGGGCAAATTCTGTTGCTAAGCAGTCCAAATGGAAGACCATAAAAAGTTCCAGCTGCTGTTAGCACAAATACATTTGCCTTTTACATGTTATTTTAGATGTTTTGTGAATGATGGCATCAGAAGGACCCACACATGGTAAATCATGGTAAACCAACAGCTTTCAGAGGCCAGTGTAGAACTCGAAATCTTTGAATCGCTCTCCTAAGGTTACAGGTAATCCCAGATCATTTGCTGTCACGAGTTTGCTGTACTCTTCTCTTTCAGTTACAGCTGTCTCCAAGAGCCCTGATCAAATACACATGAAAGCAGGGTGGGAGGGAGGCTGCCTATGTGAACAAAACACCTGCCATGCTATTATTCCCCAAGTCAGTCCAATTATTCTATAAATAAACTCCATTTGTCTTACATATACATATTACATTTCCTTGCAGGTGCAGTCTCATAGACTCATTTAACAGCGATAAATCCATTGCAATATCCAGTGAGTGAAAAACACACAGAGTTACATGCAAGCCCTGTAATATGAGAACTATGTTTTAAATATTATGGAAGTCTTGTGGTTATAATCACAGTGCAGGTGGGTACAGTTTTCACACACATATATACACACACACACACACCCCACACACACACCACTGTTAAAATGATTAGATGCTTTAAATTGTTTTCTTTTCTTGTTTTAGACATCATCTTCAACACCTCTCCAAAGACAAAAGTGATTTTTAGCTCAGTGTCTCCAAGTGAGCATCTTATTCCGTATGGTGGATTAGAACCACAAGAAGAGATAGTGATACTGTATATTTTAGACTGAGATAATGGTGTGCTGCATTAATAAAGGGACAGCCAATAAAGTTTAAATGATAAAAAGAGGCTCTCATTATCGCTTAGGAAACCAAAGAATGGGCTTAATATCAATGTGGAGAAGAAGTTTGCCCATGTTAATTACAGTTGTGCACTTTCTCTCTGTGTGTAAATACTTACATGCTACTAATATATAACACTGGATGGAAAATCATTTTTCGAATTAACAAGGTACTGTGGTCTAAGTGAAGACAACCTTTGCATTTCTCCATTTCTATTAATGAGATGTTCTTTTCCTCTAGCTAACATAAACCTTGAAGACATCCCATCAACAGTCAGAAGCCAAACAAACAACATTGCACATGTAAGACCACAACAGTTGCCAGGCAACACTAAACCGTTCATAGCAGGAGTTGGAGTCAAATTGAACATTAATCATTTTAAATGCAAATGTGCTGGACTCGCAGAGTTGAGTCAACCAGGAATCATACTAGTTAGATTATGTGAGAAGTGAGATAAAAAATAAACAAAACAGACTATGGTGGATTTTTAAAAAAAATAATTCACAGAGAGGCCAAGAAATAAACAAACAGGTGTGTTGTTTAGGAGCTTGAGAAGGTATATTTGATATATTGTGTGTCTTGTTATTTTTCCCTTCCTGTCATGTTCAGCCACCCTCAGTCGCCAGTTGTAGTTCCTGACCCTGACTAACCATGACTAACCAACCTCGTTAAGATTTCCCATGATTATCTGTATATAATAACAATGGTATTATGACTGGTCTTGTTTCTGATATGGGTAAGTGTAAGTCTGCATATGTAGTACTTTCCAGTGTAAAGCAGTTCTGTTGTTGTCAAAAATGCCCTGAATAAATATTTATTATAGTTGTTAATGATGATTATTACGTATTTCTTTTTGTTTTTTAGTTCAGATGGACAGACTGAGCAAAAGAAAGAGAGAGAAACAAAGTGAGAAAATTGCATTCACAAAACATCACTGTCATGAACAATCAGGTCAGGTACAAATCCATTTACAAAGTGTTTAATAAGCTGTCAACCCTCGATGTTCAGAGTCAGCAGAGGAGACATCAGCTGGAGGAGAGAAGAAAGAGCTGTAGTGGACAGATTTCAACAATGAAACATGGAACACTAGAGAAATGTGCATGTTATTGTGGGCTGAGGAGGAAGTAAGAGACAGGGTTAATGTCCCTTAATATTTTATATGGGCCCACATACCTGAAGAAGAGCTTCCCACAAGGCAGGTAACCATACGCTGGAGCTGCTTGTGAGAAGCCTCTCAAAAACAAGCGCATAGGTAATGGTAATCAACCACCAGGGGAACTTCAGAAGCTGGGGGGGGGGGGGGTCCCATGGAAACACTGTGTGAAACAACAGTGTAGATTAAAAAGTTCTGAACATATTTATTCCAAGATAGGAAAATAAAGGGAAGGGAGTTTTGAGTTTTGGGAAAGGTACCAGGCTTCACATTTTAGAGAACCTGTCAACTACTGTGATGATGATAAAGGTCATGACAAAGTCAATTATGATATGAGACCAGGATCTGTGTGGTACTGACAAATTTTGTTCTCCTGAAGGTGGTTATCAGGGTACACGGGGTTGTCTGATCAGGTGGAGAATTTGAGCGATGCCTGGGTGTCCGATGCTAAGTGCGCAGTGCACCCACTGAAGGAGGCCTCCCCCTTTCTGCATGTAGCAGGATGATCAAAAATGGATTTAAAAAGGGCATGGAATTGCCCTTCAGATTCAAAAGCTGGGTGATTGCTATGCCACAAAGTGGTCACTCAGGCATGTCTTCTCCCAGAGAGCAAACAAACTGCAAACTTAACTCTGTCTCAGCTGGTAGAAAAGTGCTGAGCAGGGTGTTATAGATACATCGAGCAAGATATGAAGGTCATTGATTGTAGCATCCTGCTGAAACAGGACTGCATACTGAAATCCGTCATGAACACCCAGGACAGGTCCGGATATGTGCATGTCTGTGCTTGATTAGAGGCGTTGTAAAGCATTTAAAAGAGTTAACTGGGCAGAGACAAAAAAACAAAACAACAACTGAAGCAGATGTTGCAACCAGGGTGCAGGGAGCTAGCAGAGGCACAAAAGCACAACCCAAATAACCAGAAAGAGATATAATGAGGTATGGAACAAGAATGAAACCGTGAGAAAATACTCGTGAATCATAGCTAAAAATACTTTGCAAAGGGGAAGAGACAATGAAGTATATACAGATAAGTACAATGAAGTACTTAATTGAAGACAGGTGTACATAGTTAGTATTTTGAGAAAGATGCTCCAGGTTAGTATAGATAAATTGTCAGTGATGGACAAGGTGTTTTAGAGCGGTTTTTTGACGTGACAATCACAGAGCAGGAATGCTAATTAAATGGAACTCAGTAATAAGGGACTGTGTCTTCAGATATCCAAAAAACACTAAGAAAACTCTGTAAATATCTGCTCAGGCTTCTGAATGTTCTAGCCAAGTCTAATATCGCTAGTCTAATATCGGCAACTTGACATTCAATTAATTCCCAGTCCAACCAGCTCTTTGAATCATCCAGGGGGATCTCATTCTTCATTACCACTAATTAAGGTATATTTATACCTAATGAGAGCATGAATAGGAGGTAAGGGACCTCCTAGTAATAACCATGAATAAAGAGCTAAGCACGATGTCTTCTCAATGGCCCTCCAAAAAATTACACAATGCATCTCATTGGTTGGTGTAATGTAGGCACGTTCACCTGACAATGAAGCCAAGGACTGGCCTCCGTGGAAAATAACCAGGGGATAAACATGCTCAGGCCCTGGTTAGCAGCCAGCCAATCAGAATAAGGCATTTAAGTAATAACAAAGATACTTATCATCATAATCTTGACCATACACACTTACAGCCTATTTATTAGAAATCTGCCTCACACCTACGCTGGATGGTCACTTTATTAGGTCTACCTATTCTACACGACCATTTAAGGGGTGTGCTAATAAAGACTATAGCCTATTTGTTGCTATGTTCAGTTGGACAATGAATCCTATTCAACATCAGCACAAGGCCATTGCTGAACACAGCAGTGACATGGCATGGTGGTTGGTGTTGAACTGGTATGATTTTATTAGGCACAGGCAATGTCACTGCTGGGCTTAGTTTAGTCAGCCACCCAAAAATATCTATCCAACAGCAGTCCTGACCACTGAGGAAGAGAATGGGGATTTCTAATACACATTATATGTGGCAACAGATTGTCTAGTCTGTAATTGTACACTACAAAGCATTTCTAATGAAAAAATATTTATAAAGTGCGTTGCATGTAGCTTTCCTCGGGAATTCAGTGGACTTCCGTGTCCGTGCAGGTAGTCATGAATGTGGAGGACTAGGGTTAGTCTGCTGAAAATGGTTTAACAATTTAGAAAGCATGACTAAAGAGGCAGGCCTGTTTCACTTTCAACTGTCCTTAAGTAATTCGTAATGCCACATATGTTTTGCATAAAGCCTTAAGAGTAGTCCAGGGCAACAGCCATAAAAAGTGTTTGATACCGTTAGGTTTCTGATATTCGGTGACTTCCACGTCATTGTTGAGGAGATAAAAATTTGAATGCTGTAGGAAAAAGGGGAGAATGTACTCGACGAAGACCACGGCCGAATTTAGACTAATGTAATGCTGTCTACCAGGGTGTAATTACAAACCCCCATGAGAGTCAGTGTAAGCAAGCTGTGGGAACTCCTCTCTGTTCCCCAGCTGGGGCTGTCTAATATAGCTAAAAGTAAAAGTACTCCCTCTTAGGTTGCTACAAAAGATCCTCAAGCCAGCAATATGGCTGCTTTTGTATCAGTTTACTGTAAATAAAATATTTAACGTCTTTCTTTGCTTCTGACGAATGCTGATGGACACAAAAATTATAGTGATCATGACAGTTTTTTTTGTCCAAAGATTATAAAGCAGACAGAGACAATCGGCCGACAGGAACAGCATAAAACGGTTTCCCCTGTGCAGATTTTTTTCTTCTAAATTTACTGTGACGTTCGATGTTTTTACTCTATCGTCTTAACGTCATATATATCTATGACGAAAGAGCAACAAAAGAAATGTCACCGCTGATCAGGCACGGTCTAGTCTGTACTACTATTGATGCATACAGTGTTTACAATGGTTGTTGAGTTTGGTAAAAGGATTAGTTTTAGGATTAGGTCTTGATCAGACAGTGGATTCAATTTTGGCTACTATACGGAGTACAGATCCAGTACTTCTTTCTTTTCGTAATATCCGAGAAGGGACCACCGAGATTCCCTGGGCGCGACTGCTCATGCGCTGAAATGATTGACCATGAAGCGATGCTGATCAGACTGTGTTGCGTCTGCTAAGGAGTCGGGCGCGAGCATATTTACCAGTGCTTCACCTCAGACAATATCTACAAACCCTCATGGACCGGTGGAAATGTACATTCTAAATGGATTGATTCAGTTCTTCAGTGTTATGTCTCGAGGATTATAACAAGATTGGCATTCAATGCGTTGTTTTCTTTACGTAATCTTCTAACTATTTGCGCATTTACCCTTGTTTGGTTAATCTACGATAGTATTTCGTTCTGTGTACGGGTGTCTGGGCGTTTTTTGTCCAGAAAAATAAATTTTCCTCGGCGTTTCTATTTGGCTTTCTTAATGGGAAGGGCATGCCACGTTACTGTGATATCCAATGGATAAACAGATACCAGCTTGTAATTTATTTTCAGGTAAATTTTGATACTCCGTTATCCACGACAAAACATTCGGGAGGTAAAATACCCAAGCTTGCATTATTGTTTTATGTTGTACGAAATTATGTTTGCCTGGACACATTAAAGATGGGGCAGCGTGTACGGGAAATGGTGCAATGCAACACCACTTGTCTTAGGTCACTACAGGCCATAACATCTCACCCGTCGAAATATATTTTTTTTACTGGTCAAAACTGTTGATGTGTCTCTGTGAAATTACTCGACTTTTAGTGGCAGTGCATGCAAACATATCTACTAGGTGTGCCAATTGCTTTAGCCTGCGTGAATGAATGCCTCTTGTTTGTAAACCTGTTATTATGCATGCACGAGTGAGAGCATGCCAGTCTTTTTTTTACGGGCAATGTAATAAATGACTCATGCTCATTTATGTCCACGCTACACTCTAATGATGAACTCTTTGTTGTAACAATACATAATCTGTCTTGTTTTGCTTCTCTGTTTCAGTTTAGGCTTTGGAACTCTGTAAACTTGCACAGTTGATTTCTCCATTCTATGTGGAGAAGGGATTTAAAAGGCAAATTTTAAAGTACAATTTTTGGAAGTTGGGAGTGATGTCATCCCCTATGGGACTGTGCATTAAGTGGGCAATATGCATGTCCCTGGTCCTTATAGATACATCAGGGACTGATGGTTCTATAGTGAATTTCCACAAAACATGCATATGTGCCAGTAACATTGTCAGCTGCTCCAAAATGAACTTAACTACTGTGCCGCCCGACCTGCCCAAGTATACAGCCGTGCTTGATCTGAGTTACAATGACATCACCAAACTGCGTGCTGAGTGGACCACTTACAAACTCCCCAAGCTTCACAACCTTTTACTGAGCCACAACAGCTTACACTTCATCTCAACGGAGGCATTTGTTTACGTGAAACACCTGCGCTACCTGGACCTGTCCTCCAATAGCCTGCGCCAACTGGATGAGTACATCTTCGAGGAGTTGGACCATCTGGAGGTGTTGCTGCTCTACAACAACCAGATAACCCAGATTGATCGCACCGCCTTCACAGGCATGAGCAGCCTGCAGAAGCTCTACCTGAGCCAGAACCTGGTCACCCGCTTCCCTGTGGAACTGGTCAAGGACAAGACACGTTTGGAAAAGCTGAGCTTGCTTGACCTGTCTTCCAATCGGATCAAAGTCCTCCCCATCCCAGAGTTGCAGGGTCTACCAGCCTGGCTAAAGAATGGACTCTACCTCCACAACAACACCCTTATGTGCGACTGCAATCTGTACAGCCTGATGGCCCACTGGTTCTTACGACGGCTGAACTCTGCTGTAGACTTCAGAGATGACTACACCTGCATGCCGCCAGGAGCCAACAATAAAATCCTGCGTGTTTTCGAGTTGAACACATACATGAACTGCAGCACATTCAACGAGTCCATGGAGGAAGCCTTTTTGGAGCAGACCCTGGTTCTCAACTGTGACACCCGTCATCGGGAAATGTCCAAGACTTGGATGTTACCCGGCAACGTAATAGTATCCCCTGGCAACAATCACAGTGCGGTAGTCCTCGCAGATGGCAGACTGGAGATCAGCTCAGTAAAACTTGAGGACTCTGGACAGTACACCTGTTTCGCTGTGAGTGAGCACTTTAATGAGACTCTGTATGTATGGGTGAAGGTACATAACTTCACTATCAGTGGAAGTGGTGAAACCCTCAACACAGGGTACACAACGCTAGTGGGCTGCTTGGCCAGCGTGGTGTTGGTGCTCATCTATCTGTACCTGACTCCATGTCGCTGCTTCTGCTGCCCAGGACAAGGCAAGTCAAAGAACCATCATGAGGACAGCATCCATTCCTCTATGCTCAGTGCCACGCCAACACATGAAGACTTGGCAAACAAAGCAGAGCTCAGCAGGCATGTGGCCTTCATAGACCCAAAGGACCTGCAGGGGCAGAATGGGAAAGTGAACCCCAACGTGGGGGAGGAGCTGGACGATGAAGCCAGGCTGGGGAAAGGGAAGCGGAAGAAATCTGTTGCGGACTCCATTAGTTCAGTCTTCTCGGACACACCTATTGTGGTCTGAACAGATACAGCCCACTGTTCAAACTGGGAGGGGCCTTCTGGGAGGGATGGATGCCATGAGGGGTTTGTCTGGACATACTGAGCTGTCGTGACCTCCTTGGATAAAAAGACAGACAGAAACGCAGCTTGCACCCTTCAGGATCTATCTGATTAACAATTTAGTGTTATATCACGTTCTCTTGTGAGTTTGAGAAGGACAAGGTAAAAAAAAAACTTTCCAGCATTTCAATCTGTAGCACCTAAGTATATACTGTGAAAAGGTCTTGCCATATAGATGGTAAGTGGACTCAAAAATGATCAGAAATAGGAAAGTAGATTGGATAAATGACAAGATTAATTTATTCATGCATAGAAGGTATAACTGGGAAGCCTTATTATTCAATAAAGTTGTTTAAAGAAATATACATCCACTATATAATCAAGTAATAAGCATGATTCTTACAGATGGGTAATATTAAGAACATCATAGCTTTTACCCTATAGCTATTAGTACTAAGAACATTTACTTCTTCCTTTCCCAAATGCTACCATACCAGCATCACCACATTATATATAGACTTCAGTCATGAGTCATTGCTACAAGACTGACATGCTGTTAACTACCATTACGATGAATGTTGAGTGTATTTGGAGGAACACAGCAAGGTTTGCATCTGCTTTTAGTAATTTTAACACCTCCAAGCTAACAAGGAATACGCGTGGCAATTTGTGAAAGCACATACCAATTAAAAATTCTGCCTGTGTCAGTTTTGACAGAGATGTAAAATTATTCTAATTGACACATTTCAGTCACAGAGAAAAGCCATTAGCATTATATTACAGTAAGGAAAAATACATGTAACAGAATTAGGTTTATCTGTTTGAAATGAAGCCAAAGTTTATTTCATTGTTTTGCAATTTAATAGATGCTTGCAATAAATCCCCAACCAGTAACTGCTGAAATAGGGTTATAGTGAGCCGAATTTATTAGTTATTAGAGTTTTCTAACAAAAAACAGAAAGCTTGGTAAATGTAAATTTTTACTAGGATGTGGGTTTGTACTGTCCCCTCTAGGTGGGTTATTTTAGGTTTGGGTTGTTGTAGCATCAAACCTAAATCTGACCTGCCACCTTCTGTGAGTTGGGACCTCAAATATCACTGAAAACTGATGTCATATGAACAGCAGCACTGATTTTAATCTGCATCTTAAGAGCAAATTAGATCAGTGTGTTCTGCATACAGCAAATTTAAATACACTTGGTTTTGTATTTAAAATGCAAAATCAATGGCTCGTAATGGCTCATGGCTCGACTGTCGTCCTAAGAAAATATATCATCTGCATATTTAATTTGCATGAGGCCGTCTGTCATGACGACTAGAAAGAGATATGTTATCTGAATTCTAATGACCTCTAAAAATAGAACAAGGCCTTTTAATACAAAAATAAGGCCATTTCACAATTTGAAACTTCCTTTTCTTTTTTCTAAACATCTCAGATCCTCAAGCTTGTTCAGTTTATTTGCATATTTTGGTGACTGCTGAATCACCCATTGTCAAAATGTTAGACAAATGACTGGGCCAGGCTTTACATCCAGCCCCCAGAGTGCCTTGCAATATTGATAAGAAAAAAGACCAGAGATATAAGGGGGAAATTATCCTTTGTTCTGGCCCCAAATAGGCAGTAGTGATTGGAATGCGCCCTTAAGATATTTATTAGAATAAATCAGTTTGAAATGTACATGTTACACATGCTATAGATAATTAATTATTGAAACTACAGTAAATTAACTGTGAGTGGTTATGCCTGTATTACCTTGATCAATTACACCTACAGAAAATCTTCAGAGCTCCTGGGAAGCTCTGACTGTACATTATCTACCAGTCTAATGACAGGTACACTTGAATCTGTAGACAAATAACAAACCTAACGAGCAGGCCATAAACACAGTAGAAGATCTGCCAACATCCACACGCAGAAGCAGCACACACGTTTGAAGGTGCTGCCGTGTGGTGGTTTTCAGCATACTGGCACACAACGTACTCTCAGTCTCATGTAGCACTCAGACGTGACACGCTATAGCTCTGTCCCAACATCATTAATGATTAGAGCACTCTAGTTTTCCATTTGCTGAGACTGAGAAGGGATGCAGCAGATCAGAGTGTAATGGCTGGTGGATCAAGCTTACTTCCACCCTTCTTATCTTACAGGACTTTTCAAATGGAAGTTGAAGGAAGGCTAATTCAGAAAGTCAGGTCTGACCCGTCTCAGTGGTAAATATGGAGAGGACTGTTCTGGCATGTTTGTGGGTTTAAGTAGATGCAGTTTTCAAATGCTGGGCAAGCACATCCAGTGGCACAGCATTATCTCAGGGAGAAGTCATGGAAAAATGAGAGCAGCTAAGATAGACAGCAGCAGGCAGTGCAGGCCTTGTAAACGTTTCTCCAGCTGAAGCCAAAATTCTGTGATGAGTTGGTGTCCTCACTCTGTGCGAAGGGGGTCAGTGTCTCTCGTTTTCAGAAATGACTCACCTTAGCAAGAGACACGACAGTGACGTCCTTTCCCAAACAAGATCCAGTGACTCTGTTGGCACTGTTGCGAGTTCTGTTCCGTGGGTATTCTTAGACGGCAGCAGTATTCTCTCGTTAATCTCTGTTCTTCATGCTGCATCTTACGGATTCATGCTTTTGTGCGTTGGTTCGGTGTTCGTTCACAACGTTAATGAGGCAGTGTTTTCTTAACTAGTGAGCCATCTTGTTCGTGATGTCTCAAAAGACTCAAATTTCTTGTTCTTCTATCGGGGTGACCAAGTCTGCTCCTGGAGATCTACCCTCCTGCAGAGTGATTCTTCCTCCACCCGACTCTAATACACAGATGCTTGTGAAGAGACTGTTTGGGTGGATCTGGTAAGAGCTAAAGAGTGGTAGATCATGATGAGCATGTTGGCCACTCCTCTTCTTGATAATATTGTGCTCTTTACACAGTTGTCTTGATTCCATTAGTGACACAAGATGCCGATCATTTTATAATAACATTATCTGTAAAGGTTGTGTCTGTTATATGATATTAAAAATACGTTTACAATGTCTTGTCATTTAGATATGTAAGTTGTATTAAAAATCAATTAATAAACCAGAAACTTTACCAAGCCATTACAAACTGTATCTTTGGAGGCAACAAAGCACTGTACCATAAAGTAGTTGAAATACGCTTCTTCAGGAATACACTGTTTTATGTAAAGAGACATTTGTCAACTCAGAGAATTGAATCGGCTACACTTTACATTGCTTGCCTCTAATACCTTTGCTTGTATAATGGAAGCACACTGAAGTTTGTGGATCAGTTTACTATTTTTTACTTTGTGTGTGAATGTGTCATTTTCATGTGGCAAGTGCCAAGTATGTAACAAGTGTGTACTAGTTCCCTTTCTCCGTGTGTTGTATATTATGTTGTGTTGTACTGAAATTTGGGTATTAGAGACTCCTAATTTAAAGTGTCTCTGTCTGTCCATATTCTGCCAATGGACGTATAAAGACAAATTTTTTTGTATATTCCAGTTACTTACACCGACCACATCAAAAAAACATTTAAACAAAAAATTGTGATTTTTTTTTGTGAGAGAAGGAAGATGTCCAGCTACTGGAAGTCATATTTATATGTGAATGTCTTGAAGGCAGTAATAACCTCATAGTGCAAACATGGCCTGTCTCAGTAAGCATATTACAAGTGCAATATCCAGTAGATGCTGCGTAATGCTGGTCCTGTATTAGAACTAGAGAGGTCTTGCTGTAATATGTCTGTATGCTAGAATGTCTGCAGATTGCAGTGTCTGCAGTGGGAAAGTTTGGTAAAGCATACGTTAGAATAAAGGTTTTAACATAAGACAAATTATGATAACTTCTTTACAACCTGAATAAAAAAGTTGATATCTTCCTTTTTTGAGTCAGATTTTTGTGTACGAGTGTCTAAAGTATTTTTTTTAATGCTGGCTTGAACATATGATCATTATTCAAATTCTATTACATGATACAGGAAATACTCCCTAATTAATCTTCATTGATGTTCATTCCCAAAACACTGCAGTATAATATACCCAAACAGGAGTTTCAACTGAAGCTGCAGTGCAATTATTATTTCCCATCTGTCTGCAGAACATCAATGCTCAATATTTTGGCTCGAACCCTGGGCAGACCTCATCAAATACCGGTCCCAGAGCTAGTGATGCTACTTTTAGAGAGCAAGAAAGGGAAATGTTATGACATTATCATAATTTAATGGCCCTTATGAAGTTTTGAGTTTTAAAGACCATAACAGCTCAAATAAAACTCACAAAATAAAAATACAGCAATCATGAATAAATATGGTATAAATTTAACATACATGGAATTATTTTTGTGCTTAAAATAAAACAACCTCTGTCCATTAACATGGGTATCAGTTCTGATAGTCAAAATTTTAAAAAAAAAATACTCATGCTGTTTAAATACTGATTGTAACACACTGTAAACACAACAGGCCACACTGCTGTCATAGCTGTCAGCTATTCGTCCAGGCCGTGACTGTGTATGAAAGAACAAATTGGTGACACAATGCCATCTACTGGTGAGAGAAGCTGACCACATTCTTGTAAGGGTATGGAGATAGAGAAATGTATTTCAAGTGTATGGGATATTTATTTTATATTTCAACATCTGAAATTGTTTAGCAGCATAAGATAGGAATTGAGGTATTTCTATACTCGCACACTGGTAATCAGTTCATCCCCTTTCACATGTAGAAATTCAATTTAGAAAACACACACACACACACACACACACACACACACACACAGAAACAAACATACATACATACATACATACATCCTCCAGGGGTAAATTGCAAAGGTCTGGACAGTCCTGTGCATAACGTTTGTGGCAAAACTTGGCAGTAGACTTCTACTCCTGGTGGGTTTAAGGCAGACTGCCCTCAGTGATGAAGCTTTGGCTGTTGGAAGATGATTAAAATAAACATTAAGGAACAGGCTCCTAATTTGCCATCTTAATTAAGGGAACAAAAATGTACTTTTACAACAGTTCAGGTCTGAAGAGCTCACCTTCTGTGCTTCGAGTTTCTTCTCCATACTGAGGGAGACTGGCCCTGCCTTGCTGTCTCTCCGCCAGAAGAGGCTGGAGGGCACATGGGAGGAGGAAAGGCTGTTGGGTTTGGGGTGGCGTGAGAGCATCTCGAGGGAAGAGGCACCGCTGGTCTTGCGTTTTCTACTGGGCCCTTTCTGCTCGTGGCCAAGAGCCCTCCGGTGCAACCCTGAGGCAGCACCACCGTCACTGGAGGATTCTGGCGGAGAGGCTGGCGACGTTCGGCCACAGACCAAGCCCTGTGTCTCGGAAACGTGTAACTGTGGGCGTGGCTTGCTGCCTGGTAACAGAACGCCATTTATTGGTCTGTGGGAGGGGGACAAAGATGCTCTAACTGAGGAGGGCTGCCTGTCTCTTGGGTAAGGAAGGGAGAAGCTCTTGTTCTGGGTCAGCGAGTCTTCTTCTTCTGGTGGAGACTTCCTGCGTTTTCTGGGTGTGGGGCTGTCCTGCAGCTGTGTAAGCCTGGTGTGCAGAGCTTGCTTGCTGGGGCGGCCCACGGGATTGCGAGGTCGGCCAGTGGCGGAGGTGATGGGGGCTTTGGTCAAGGATTTGGAGGAGTGTGTTAAGCTAGAGGCCGTGGCCTCTGATTGTCCTGAGGTACTATTGTCCCCAGGGGGCCACTTGGGGACAGAGGAGGTGCTAGTCCTAAGTGAGGAGGCACTGGGGGCAGGGACTCTGCTAAGTGGGTTGCGCACAGCATCATGGGAAATGTAGGCAGATTGAGAAGCAGATGTGTAGGCTGATGCAGGGTGATGCGAGCGCAGCTCAGACACCTGAGGGATTTTCCTATGGAGAATAGATACATTTCAGGGAAAATCTCAGCTTGAAACAATATTACATAGTACTACAACTGCTATAATTGTGCATTTTTTAGTAAAGTGTAGACTTATTCATTTGCACTTGTACTATCCACGAAAATAAAAAAAACCCACCCTGACCACTTAGCACAGCACAAAACACAGTGTCTGTCACCTTCGATGTTACTGAAACATCCTTCAATTTCAATTCTCAAAAACAGCGTGGGCGGTTCACCTAACGCATGATGGCCAAGTGGCATAGCTGGCTGACTTACTTCCACAGGTGGGCGCTGAGATGTTGCTCCACCATGGCACTGAGTGCAGAACGCAGGCGAAAGAGCCTGCGGTCGAACGCCAACACACTACAGCCCAGCACACGCGCCCCAAAAGTGCACAGCTGCAGAGAGAGGAAGAGCGAGGGGAGGAGGAAAAAAGGGACAGAAACAGGAAGAGAATGACAAGAAAAGAGAAATGAAGAAAGACAGGGAGACAGAGAGGGAAAGAGAGGTGGGAGGGGGGAGGAGAGGGAGAGAGAGAGATGGTTTCTGTGCAAGTGGTGATGCAGTATAGTTCATATAAGACTCACATAAGTTTATGCACTGCAAAAAATACGAAAACTTAACAAGCCAAAAAATCTTGAAAATAACGAAGGGATCTTTTTTTGGTTTTGTTTACTTAAAGATAATCTCACTCACCTACACTTTTGTGCGTTTTGTTTGGTTTTTTTTATTCAATTTTTTTTTTTCTTGTTTTAAGAAGTCTTGCCAGGCAAAATCTCACCCCATTGGCAGACAGTTTTGAACGACATTCTTCATAATTGTGGTTTTTTTTTTTTTACTCCTTTTTTGCAGTGTAAGTGAATATAATAATTTAATAAATTCATCATTACACTCATTAACTGACCATTTAGAATCTGTTCTTCCTATTCAAAAACCAAATTGATTATAACCAGAAACAGTATGAAGTTGCCCTCTCACCCCCAGAGGTTTGGGGTGGCATGTGCTGGTGGGTAGATCTTTAGATTCCTCTTGGTTTTCGCCGTCACTTTCCTCACTGGAGGCTGAGTGGGTTGGAGGGCGTAGGGCTGGCACCCCCTTGCCCTCCTCGGAGCACGGATCCCACTCGTCCACCTCCACGCCGCTCTCCGATGGAGTCGACCTGTTACACGCGTGATCACAGAAAATGTTTTGATACTGGTGTGCTATGTTCCGCTGTAGGCTTACAATAGAGCTGAGAAAAAAAAAATCTATATACAAAGGAGATGGTGAAAATAAAAATCATTCATATTTGCCTTGGTTAATGCGTCACACCAGTTTACTAAAGTCTTCTACCGTTTATTAAATCAAGTAATTATACAACTACAGTTTCCTTTTATTCCAAGATGGTGCTCAGTGAGTTCAGGAGATAACTTAAAAGTTAATTACAAAATTCAGCCGTTAACTTCATTGCAGAACTGTGTTATTTACATGTTAGCTGAACCCATGCACAGCTAGATACCGACATGCGCTGCTCCATACCTGAGAGAGACATAGCTGGCCATCTGTCGCCTGCAGGGCTGGGGCCCTGGGTCTCCTGGGGGGGCCTGAGGGCAGGAAGAGCCTTCACTGGGTACGTCTCTGGCCAGAGGAGCCCGTTCCCGAGCCTTGGCACTCATCTTCAGCTCCAAAACCAGCTGATCGAAGGTCTTACTCCTCCCTTCGACTTGCCTGCGCTGGTGGATAGAGTGAATCTGAAGAACACGAGAGGATAAGCAGGAAATATTAGGTCTTTTTTGGCAGTGCTCTGAAAGCAAGCTTATAAATGTTTTATAGCTCATGTATTTTCCATGCAAGCATATTAAGGAATTTTACAGCTCATGTAGATCCAATGCAAGCGTGTGAAGGGATATAGAGGAATTTTCATCTTAGATCTAGCACCTATTTTGCATGGAGATAGCAACATGAACTTGCATCACACTGCAGTATTTTATTCACTGAAGTAGTAGAAAACAATGTGAACTGCAAGCAATATCACAAGTTTATAAGCAGAATACCACAAATGTAGAAATGCCCTAAAATCATCCCACCATTTTTTCACAGACATAGATTTTGTTCCTATCAAGTAATCCACTATCTAGAAATGTTCTTATGCGTTTTACATATACTCGTTTTGTACATACATTACACGTGAGCAGTCTGGTGCAGAGTTTTTTTCTTTCAAGATCAAGTACTCCACAGTGCTTGTCCAAGTCACATTCTTTCTCTGTACAAAACAAAGACGCTTGTAAGACGTGGAAAAAAAAAAATCTGTTATGGTCCAAATATGAAGTTTTATTTTACACAGCCATTTCCATAAGAAGTCAGAAAGTGCGATCGTACTGGGGACTTTCTTGTAAGTCCTGCTGTAGGTCCTGGGGCCGTGAAGGGGCCGGGGCATGTGCGTCCCCTTCTGCAGCGCCTTCTCTGCTGGAGGCGGCATCTTCTGTGGGGTTGATCCCTGCGGCCACGGTGGGTCTCGGGGAGTCGGCATGGACAAGTATGGAGGCGATGGCGGGCTCCCGGGGGTGTACTGATCCAGCTGCAAAACACTGAAAGACATAAACGGAAAGTAGAACTTTGATCAAGTTTGCAGTGAGGAAAGGTTTAATGGCAAAACAGAAATAACAAAAGCAAAGAAAAAATGGTAGAGTGTGGTGTGTGTGTGTGTGTGTGTGTGTGTGTGTAATCAATTAGCAATCGCTGCTTACCTGGTTCCGTCTTTTTGGGCTTTGGCGGCTTTGTGGATGGGGGAGTGGAGCGGCGGGACCCGCAACGGTCCGACGGATTGCTGCTTTCCGTCTCGTGCCTCACGGAGGCCGCCGTGCGAGGCCACAGGCCGGCCTACGTGCATCCGGTGTGACGGCGGGGGCGAGACCGAAGCACGGGCGGCGTAGACCTTGCTGAGTGGGCCATGCCTGCGCTCGCAGTGCTTCTCGAAAGCTTGTGGCTTCACCACCTGCCCACAGTGGCTGCACACCACCAGGTAGAAATCGTCATGTGCCGGGCAGTGGCCGTATATGCACATATCTGAGAACAGGAAGGCATATTTTTTTTTTACTGCTCAAGCAATCAAACGTAACCACGTCAGGCACATGAAACTATGCCATGCGCCACTCCTTTTTAATTACAAGACACACTTTGGCCAGTGTCAGACAGCAAAAAAAAGCGCTACCAACATGAAGTAACGTCTTTTGGGACAGCAGGAGGAGGTGCTGCTCACCCTCTTTTCTAAGAGCCATGGTTTCCATCCTTTTCTTCACATTCTTGCTACACTCTTCCCCAGAGGACCCTGAAAAGTACAATAAGTGCAAATGAAATAATATAGAAAACAATCATAAGGCAAAAAAACTGTTTGTTACACGCTTTGTTCTTCCAATAAAAGTCCTACTCCTAATTCGTGTGAGCTGGGTTGTAACTTATTTGGCACGCTTACACCATTGGTCCCCAGGAAACAGTGGCAGGTTGAGTGACGAATCGACGGTTTTTTTCGGTCAGAATAAGTGACCTAGTTATTCTGAAGTGTACTCTCGGTATACTATCTATTAAAATATCTTTTTAAATGTATTGTTGTTCAGGATATATCATCTTTGACATTATTTAAAATGCTATATGCGCGCGTCAGCTGAACTTGAGAGTGTCAAATGTGGCTCGTATTGTCCCTGGGAAATGCAGGAAGAAAGGGCAATTAGATTTCATCGACATCCTAGTTAACATTTTGAGGATAGTATAGTATTGCCAATTCAGTCCGAGCCCATGATTAAGAAACCTGTAACCCAAAGCCATGGCCTGTCAGCAGGACAGCGAGCAGTGTGCTGCTGTGGAACTGAACTCAGCAGCTAGCTAGCACATTTGCCATGATAGTTTGGTGGAGCTCACGTTCGCTCTACCTTCACTTCCCGTTGTCTACAATTCATTTAGCTAGCTAGCTTGCTAAGCTAGATGACACAATCCACCTAAGCTTGGTTAGCATGTTAGCTAGCTAGCCCGACAACTGGAACTGGATCATGGAGCTTTTATGTAATATAACGGTTAATACTAACACGACAACTTTAGGCACAACTATGTTTCATTTGGTATAGTGAAGTAATCCTCTTGAAGAATCGTTGTTTGTCTGTCAATCACCTAACTGAGCGCTAGGACCTGGGAGATTTTCCAAAGTACGGCGCTGACTTCAAACCTATACCGCGCTAGGACCCAGTGGGTCTTTTGTTTGGGTTGTGGTGAACGGTGTGTCCATTTTAAATAAATCATTTTACTGTGACTGGTAGACATAGTGTCAGACAAAATAATGTTTAGGGCGATTCTATCACTCACCCTCCAGTGTTGAAACGTCGGCCTTATCTATCCAGGAGTTCCAACTTTGCCCTACACATTCATCAAGGATGGAAATACGCCGATCTAGGGCAGCCATTACTGTTTAGCGCGCGCACAGTCCGCCACCATCACTACAGGAGCGCGTATTCAACGTCATTACGCGCGTTCGCGATAGACAGATTTGTGCTCGGGTATGCATCTGCGACGTCCTTATGCTCAAGTATACAAACAGCTTTTCCCTTCACATAAAAGCAACACGTAAGGACGTCACTCAACCAGAGGGGAAATAGGAAATTAAAAAGTAGCATTCCCCTCGTGGCAACTAGTATCCTCTAGCGGTTCCAGGTGTAAGTAGAACTATAATCAGTTTTCTGAGATATGACCTGAACCTCTCAGATATGTGGTTGCCCTTAAACGTCCTGGCAGATAATGGAAAAAGGCTGTATCTGCAAGCTGAATCATTAAGAAAGTTTATTTAAACACAGGAGTGTGTCAGATTATGTCTACCTACATCTATTAGCAGCTCTCACACTCAGTAACCCTACAATGTATAACACTAGATTCACAGTCAAGTAACAAAAATATAATATTGCTGCCACAGAACAAATCAATTTATTTGGTATCCTATAGCCTAGCACCATCTCCACTAGAAGAATGTTCATTAGACTTCATGATCATCCATGGTTCACTTGTGTTCTGTTCCTTATGTGTGGATTAATGCATGAACAAAATTGAATGAATGAATGAATGAATGAATTTTTAAAACACAAAACACATTTTATTAATCTATGCATATTGAATGGTAAATGCCACGAATTTAATAAAATGTGCTTCATATTACATGCTTACCAATACAAAGATGTAAAACTAAAACAAGACGTAACACCTTTTTTAACAAAACGCTGCCAGTTTGTACTTTTGTAATAAAGTATCCTGCCCTTGAGTTTGACAGACTTAGCTCTTCAAGAGTGGGCACAGGAAAGTGGTATGTAAACATTCTTGGGAATTATATCTGATAGTTTCATTATGCCCTTGTGTATAAATGTATAAACAGAACTACAATCAACCACATCTCAGTGGTGATGTTTGATGATTAAACTAAATGAATTATTACTCAAGTTGACCCTTAAACTAATTAGAAACATATAACACACCAAGCTATTACATAACCTCATAATTATGTAAACTAATTATGAAATCCCAAGTCTATAAAACAGGAAATACCATTTTATGGAACAAAAATATAAGTTTTAGAAATAAGCTACTTCTAGAGCAAAACCTGAAATATTACCAATAGAATGATTGCTTCTAACACAAATCCACATTGTTTTCAATATACAGATATAAAGTTACCCAAAGGCAACTGTCTGACAACCAAAAATGTATTTCCTTCTTACATGCTCTCTCCTGTTAAGTTTTAAACTGACAACTTAAAAACGGCCTGTAGTGCTCACTATTTAGACTTGTAATCAGGAACGTATATGTTCTATTTGTGGGTTAGTGGTACAATTTTATTGCTTATGGCAAACCATGAAATCACAGCACTAAACATCCCCTACATCTGAATGAGTTATGCTTTACAAATTCACATGACATTAAAAAGGTATATGACACTACGGTATCTATATTTTGGATAACTGCATTATTGATACCGTTAAGAAAGACAGGTGCCAATAATGAGACAGGAACCTAATTTCAACTGTGACAGTGTGAAATTAAACATATAGACTGAAGCTTCTACTGCAGTAAAACACAAAGTTCCTGATATGTACCATACTGAAAATGGAAGCAGACACCTGCTTTGTAAATGTAGAAAAGCTCTTTTGTCAAGGCTGACTTTTTTGTTCTGGCTGAGTGACAGAAGGAACTGATGATTTGTGGAATGGTGTCTCCTTAAAGATGAACCAGCAGTTCCCTCCCCATAAGATAAGATTGAGGAACCCAGAAATCTATGACAAAAACAAAACAACGAGCAAACATGATTGAACTATTAGACCTAATTGTAACAGATTAACTTCACGATTTTAAGATTTGGCATTTAAATGTAGGTTCTGGGTAAATTACAACAGCTAAAGTGTCTGTTTGGCATGAACACTTTAGTTGTCACATCTGTTTTGGTGCAAAATGTCATTGCTATAGCAACTGATCAAGAGCCACCCACACACAAACAGATTAAACTGTTGTATATAACTGCCTTCTGTTTGTATGATAAAATATACCATGGATTACAATTTATGACTACCCTAAACAAATGTATACAGAAGTATATATGTGACATATCTGATTAAGACAGAGTCTGTGCTTCACCACAAATACAGGTTTGAAAAAAAATTTGAAAAAATTTGTTTACAATAATATAAAAATCCAAACCATCTTACCACGGAAGAATTGAGGGGGCCGAAGATAGGAAGTGCCCCAGGAGCGCACTTGTTTACATGTTCCTTACAAACACGAACAAAGGAAACCAGCCAGGTCGGGCTTGTCACCTGTTTCACATCAGTGAGGCCCTTTCCCCATGCACAAGACGACACCAGCCACAGGAACGTGAAAGCTGCTGTCAGCAGCAGATCCTGTCAAATAAAGGGTTTAACTCATCTTGTACTGCAAATGAGCAGCACACATCAAGGACCACCTTAGCCATCTAGTGCCATAGGAAACACCAACTGCCTTCATCACCACTTCCCTTTTCAGCTGACTTGTTTTCTGGTTCACACTTCTTTTCAGAGCTCACACGTGCCTGGCGTCAGCATGTATATGCTAGCTCAGTAAAGAGGGCTGAAAAAATGCCTTCACATTGACTTTGGGGCCATTGAGCCCACACTTGCAGCCACTGCATGTAAAACACACCGTTCTGTTTCTTAATTTACACAAACGTGTGAGGAACGCTAGCTCCTGTAGCAGCAACGCTAGCTCCTGTAGCAGCAACGCTAGCTCCTGTAGCAGCAACACTGCTCCGTACGACAGCACTGACTGCACAAGTCATTTAATTCAGCTAATGCTACTAAACGTGTCCAGCGTATAGCTGTACCTTAGCTCAGAAAGGTTTCAGATAGTAACCGTTACAGCTGTCTTTCTTTATGTGGCTCACACATACTTGGAGTACTTATCTTAAAAAGTACATCACTGAGCCTATCAAACTAAAAAAACAAATATACCATGAATGTAATCAATTACGACAAAGACAGCAGAGGGACATAGAAGGAGAGACTATTTACTCTCATGAACCTGTTTATTTACATAAGCGTGTTAGGATTGTGAGATCCGTTGTTCTGCCTTGTTGTCTTTATATCTGTGGTTTGTTCTGCTGAGTTTAACTTTCTTTTATTGGGATTACTTGATGCTGTGTAGCACCTTGGATGACTTTATCTTTAAACATATAAGTGTTGCAATATAAACAGGTAACATAACATAAAAATTAAAGAATGAATTAGCCTTTAATTGAAATTAAATAATATAATTTTATGCATTTTGACTGGCAAAACTGTAATGCTCAGGATGTTAAAAAACAATGTATTTTGCTGTTCTTAAAAACAAAACAAATGTTGCATATTTAACAATCAACTGAACATGCTTTTTTTAATGGAAAGTGATATGTCAAGCCCAAAGTAGATTTCAATTTACACAAGCCGATATTGAGCCAAAGCTCACTCACCACAGTGGGCCCGTAGTTGGACTCGCGATACCAGGGCATGTAGCCTGTGTACAGCACGAGAACGGCGGTGCAATAGAGGAAGGCCAGAACTCCGACCGTAACAAAGAACTCTGCTGAAGAGGCATGGTTTCCAGTCAGGTAGTACTGCTCAGTTTCCACAGAGCCATTGCAGGTCGGGAGTCTGAACACCTGTTCATTGAGTCTATGAGAGAAGTGGAAGAAAATTAAAACAATTCTAACTAAATTAATCCACCAGAATGATAATATATGATAGTTAGTGTGTAGTAACAAGTTAATAATGTTTAATTAAAAAATGTGAGTTATGTTTACCTAAAAGGATAGCCAAACGGGATTAAGACCACATGGATAGGTCCAGTTCCATGACACTGAATACTAATGCTTGTGCTACCAGAAAAACTGCCAGTCGATGCAAACGCAAATATGGCAAAAACCTGAGAATGCAATCGATTAAAAAAAAAGACAAACAAAAAAAGAATACAATCTATAAATGCACTTGAATAAGAAGGAACTGGGAAGTAAGTGTCGCATATTGCTTACAGCAAAATAACTTATATGTTCTAGGTCTAGTTTTAAAGCCATGCTGATTTTCAACTGACTGGCATTAAGAAACACTCTGTGGGCCTAACACCAAAAACCAAACCACATTTACTTTCAGATGAATGCTTATTTGTTTCCTCTCTTCAACATCCTTCAGGACACGAACTACTTGTTTGGGTGATAACAAGTATCTTATACATAAATTAAACGCAGAAGTCAGTTTTAGGTTGTCATGATGGCAGTTGTAAAACATTACTTATTGTTTTGTGCACAGCCTTAGTATAATAAAGGGGAATAAAAAATCTTTGATGGAGAAGAAATATATTGCTTATTTTTTATAGTTTGATGATGACACAGTTTTCCAAATAAATAACTCAAATTTCCAGTGCTGAAAAATGCAATAACTAATTTGGTAAAAAATATCAAGTGATACCAAATAAAATATAAAATAATACAAATCATCTGCCATTTAAAACTTATGGACTTTTGCTCATAGTCTGTATCAGATATGAGCACTACTTGCTCAGCAGTTATTGGACGCAACTGTCACTGAAGCTGAATCCGGCGGGTTTAAACAAGAACGACAGATGTTTAAATCACTGTAAATCCTTCTCTACGTAGCAAACGTTCCAGTCTTAAAGAGAAAAGCCACGTTTTGTGCAATGCTACCTTAATCTAACAGTGTAATTTTTTTCGCAGGCACAACAGTCACTGCAACATAAACATCTTCAAACTGATTACTGCTAGGCTAATGTTTATTTTATGATTGTTGAGAGCACAAACCCAGCTCGTACACATCACACTAAACATAGTTCAACGCACATAAAAAAGAGGAAACGTTAAGGACCTAGGGTGTTGAATGAGGTCTAACTATTACTGTCTTCATTTGTGTCACAAGACTTAAATATACACTGTAAATGTTAATTTGGGTACTTTTTTATTCTTTTACAGGCAACCACGAAATAGTACGGTGCTGGCATCACTATTTTCGAAGCCGTTAATGTAATGACAACGGAATACTCACCCATTCTAGAACGCGTATAAATAACAGTGGTTCTTTCAGCAGAACCAAATCTAAACTGAATCCGGTCATTAATTTCAGATTCTTTGCCAAGAAGTTTAACGATGATGATGTACACGAAAGACTGGACGTCGACACTTCTGGCGGAGATGTTAGCTAGCCAGACTGTTCACTAGAAAACTTGTCGAAGTTTTAGCACCCTTTTTTTCTTTTGGTGCAACAGAATTCACGTGGTCCGTGACGTTGCGCTCTTAAACATACTCCAAATTTCAGTAATAAAATTAGTAATACTTTTAACAAACTGTTCTTACTTTTATGGCTATTGATTTGTTTCTTGTTCTTGCAATGATGTCATAATGTTTTAGCGAGATTCATGAAACAAGCAACTGTGCTCTGGAGGAGATAAATAGCCTATATAATCGCTATCTTGTGCATCCGTGCATATGTCAGTCGGGTTTATAAATATGTTTTCAGCTAACACCTACATTTTTATAGATGATACATATGGATTGCATGTGTTATTTCAATATATTTGTACATGTATTTACAATTTAAATTGTTCAACATAAAGGCTACTAATCATTCGCAACAACTATCTCAGAGTTTGCTACTTTCACATTTATCGCTTACATGGCACTCACCTAGAATAGTTGAATATGAATGATCGCCATTAGGGGGCGACACAGATACAGCACAAATCTCTAACTGAGCAGGGTGAGAGATGACAGCATGTCAAGCAGCGAAAACGAAAGGATTTGTTAAATAAACAAGTTTTTTCAGATCAACTGGTAGCTTTAAATTTTAAACTATTTAACTATAAGAGCTGTCTTGCAGCTTGTGCCATGTAGCCGAAGGGACTAATGTTATATTTAGTGTTTTCACATTGAAAAGAGACTATGCATGCAACTTGCAATTGGATGAAAATAATATCTGGGAGATAATACTTTTTGTGCATAAAATAACGTTTTGTTTTTATTACTCTTTGAGCTACAGGCACTAGTGAGGAAATTTTATAGCATATTACAGTATATGACAATGCCATTAAAACTTTGAGTTGCCATTCTGCATAGAAAGCACTATATAAATAAATATGCCTTTCCTTGTCTTAGTCATTATAGCTAGAAAACCTTTTCTTATGTACTGCAATCTTACTCAAATCATTTGTAGCTATGATCTTAAATTATGTGCGCTTTAACTCCACTATTTCTCCCCACCAGCTCAGATAGCTTGTACGTCTGGTGTAAAACACAGGATGAATGAAAACTTTAGTATCCATTGTCCCATCTTTGCTGTAGATGTTATGCTTGTATCAAATGGATGGAAATCTTTTCACTTGATTCATCACTGTTATTTGCATTCCTTATTAAGTTTACTTATTACAATGTCTTTTTTCTCCTAACAGGTCTTGCCAGATCTTTGACTGAAACTTAAAAGTAATAAATGCTAAAACCTGGTTCATCTTCTTATCAGCTCCTGTTTTGATTATTGTAACAGTCTTTTCATTGCTCTTCTATAACATACCTTAAGCAGACTTCAGCTTATTCAACAGATTCATAAAAACTAGATAAATATAAAATAGAAAACATTAGATAGATAGATAGATAGATAGATAGATAGATAGATAGATAGATAGATAGATAGATAGATAGATAGATAGATAGATACTGCAAAATTAATTATGTCAATACAGTTACATGCAAATACTATGTAACACAGCAACTGAATTTTGTTCAGAGCAAAACTGCTGTACTGCTGGAAAAGTTAGAATCCAGGCCATTAGAATCCAGGTCATCTCCAGATCAGTCTAGATTTGCTGGATACGCTTTGGAGCTAATGCATCAGCGTGGAAGTCACACTGGGTCTTTTATCACATGATTTACAGTCATGGGTTATCCACACACACAAACACACACACACACACACAAATTAATTATCTAATTATTAGTGGAATTTTGTCCTCGTGCTTTTGAAAGTGTACAGTACAGCCAAGTGTTGGCTATTTGTTTAATATTATTTAATATAACAGAGATGATAGAAAAAGTAGTTTTATCACTTAATATTAATAAACAGACTTGCATTAGCAAATGGTAAAGTTGTAACCTTCTTAGCTAGCAACGCTTTTATGCGAAATAAATAGTCATCTGTTTTATCCTAACAGAGATTCCCGGAATTGGGATGAATCGTCTGCAAATACCCACGTTATTACACTGTAGTGCTGTGTATTACTTTGTATTTCTGAATAAAATAAATAAATTAATTAAAAAAAGAATGGTTTGCAAATGATGCATTTTGCTGTACCAAGAAGAGACATCTCAAACAAACATGACTTAGCTCAAAGCCACCCTCAGAAGGGTGAAGAGACCAACCAATCAGGGAACCCCCCATGCCGCATCAGCCAATCTGTGCGTGGTCTTTGCAAGGTGCATACTTTTTTTAAATCATTTTACATTTGCATTACCAATTTTGAAGTCCTTTATTATGTAGGGTTTAATTTATTAGTGCCATATATACATATATAAATATGGATTTACATTATTGTTCTTATATTAGTCTATATTAATGTCTAACTGCGGTTTTTAAAAACAGCTTAATTTGTGTAAATGAGCAAGCCTTCGGGAGTGCGCCGCCTCGAACACAGACGTCTCTGCTCAGAGTGGCGATGAGCAGTCGTATCTTACTGTCAGAGGTAGTTTGTTTTTGTTGATGTCGTCAGCGGCGCCACTGGAAGGAATCGTCATTCGCGAGGATTAGAAATAGTTATCGGATCGTTGAAACGCCTTGTAACGTGCTGCATGCTAAAAATGGGACGAATACAGCATTTTGTTTTAATTTTATTTCTTCCCGTTGTGTTTAGTTTGAATTTCCACGGAACTAAAGGATCACGTAACGCGCACCTGCTTTATACGAAGACTCCTTTATTAGCGAAAAGTCCTGTCAAATCCGTTTCAGATCTTGCTTCTCAGCACAGCATTAAGAAAAGAAGCACCGATCTCGGAAAAGACTCGTGCAATGCTCTTCAGGGATATGACACGAAATTGTTCAACAACACACATCCAGTAAGTTAAACTAGTGGCGACTTCATCTTTTCTTTGGTAAAAAAATGTGGTCAGACACTTTCAAAGTCAGTAGTAATATTGTAAGACTGTGTCTTTGAATTTAATGCAAATATCAAAATGAACGTGCCAAAAAAGGCAAGCTTTGCGTGCAATCTTCATTTTACTATCCCTATACCTTTCTCTTTCTCTTCCGTGTTTTCTCCTGTAATAGCCTTCAGTATATGCTTTTGTAATATATTCTGTTCTAAATAATAATTTCAAAGACGTGGCCTACATTCTGTAGAATATTTCAGTCATACACAAACGAGAAGATCTAAAGGTTGTTTAAAGAGAGGTCTTTAAGATGAAGAAACCTGGGTTTGTAACCGGGCAATAGGACTAAGGTCAGGACCAAGAGTAAGTTTCAGGTCTCGCATTCAGAGACCATGTTCTGTAGTTTTCCGTTTTAACTCCGTCAAAAAGCTATAGAAAACAATCATGGAGTATTTTAAAGATACCAGTTGTAGATCAGAGCGAAGTAAAGTTTTTGTATTGCACCTTTTATTTTAATGTGAACCACCCTTCTTGCCCAACCTGTTCAGCAGGTCTGAAATGATCAGCTCACCAACTCTGTATTCATCAGGCATGGTACTTAAAACTTTTTTCAAGAAAGCAGGAGCTTTTTTTACTTTCAGTAGTTTTTGTTTAAAGCCTGACATCATATTCTTCACTATAGTTCAGTTTGTGTGATGTGTGCTCGGATGCTATGGTAGACACTTGATGACAACTTTCGGTGTTAGGATGCTTATAGACTTTTAAGCTGTGAAGGCCTACTGTAAAGATTTAGTGGTATAAAAATCACAAAACAATGTAACACGTAGAGTCCTGATGGTATTTTATAAGATTTTGGTATTTTGTATTTTGTCCACTAGAAAATACTGAGAGCTTCACCATAATTGTTAGCATTTCATCCATGTTTAATTCAGCATAATTTGTGTACCAAAAAGCATTTTACTTAATACCTTAAATGTGTTTGAACTTTCATAAATATCAAAGTTGTATAAAGGTTTAGATTATTTATTTTTAAAAAATTAAATTTGCATTTGCCTTTGAGATTACATTTGACATCATCTGTCCCATCATTTTAAAGTCATCTTTGAGTCATGTTGATGGTTTTTATGTTTATTTTTTATTCTTGCAGTGTATCTTTAACGATCTTGGTGGATCCGTGTCTCTGGCTTGGATAGGAGATGGAACAGGGGTGAGTGGGTTTGGCCTGTATCATTCTGCCACCTTATCTTGTATTATTGTCTTTTCTGAAACAGTGACAATAACAAATCAGAATGAAAATGTCTCTTAGTTTGGACATAAATGGAACATCCTCTTAATTCCTCTAGGCCATCACAAGTCAGAAACCCTGACTGTTATGGTGATGTAGAGTGCAAACCACACTTTTAATTGATTGTGGTTTGAGAAGTAACTGTAAAACAGTAGCTGGAGGGCCTTAAGTTCTGCATGGCATTTGCTCTGTGTCTGAGACAGTAGTGTAAGAACCCTGGAGAAAGGTGTGCAGAGGCAAATATGGCAGGGTGTCAAAACCCATCGTGGTCAATGATGGAAGCAAATGGTGGAAATATTAGCTGAGAGGGAGGAGTTTTAGGCAGACTCTCTTTTAAATTTCAGATATTACAGAACTTGGTAAAGACTACATACTTTGAAAGGTAGATGTCTCAATCCATTGTTGGTGCTAAGCAAAGCTTGAAAGGTTTGTTCATACCTTTTAAATAACTTTGAGTAGTACATCCTGCTTGCTCAGCTGCAGTTAATAAACCACAGCATCGCTGCAAGAGCAGTTGTGAATCTCATTCCCCTGCTCTGTCACCAAGATCCAATCTGTATGATCATACGTGTGTTTTATTTCTGGAATGGCTATGTTCATGCTTGTGTTTTTTTTGAGAGTGTGCATTGGGTTGGAAATGAGACTCCCTCCTTTTTTACCCGTTCAGGTTCTACTGGCCTTGAACACATTTCGTGTGCCTTTGTTCATGCTTAGATTTGGCCAGTCAAAGCTCTACAGGAGGTGAGCGCGTTGGTCCTTCACACCTCATATTGCACATCTGCTATTTAATGATATTTCTGCCTGTGACTTTGTCTTTGCTTGCTCTGCCTCAGTGAAGACTACGGCAGGTCGTTCAAGGACGTCACAGAGCTCATCAATAATACTTTCATCAGTACTGACTTCGGGATTGCGATTGGGCCGAAGAACTCAGGGAAGGTGAGAGGTCATTGTAGTAATGTCCAACATCCAGTAACTGATCTGAACTATTAAAGATTAATTAACACCAACCATTCATCAAATATTCATCTTTTGACACTAGACACTATGCGTGCAGGCAGGATTACCAGTATTGCTTGTTGGAGCAGACTTCCATCTTGCCCGTTAGTTAGCATAAAGTTCTCAGAGAGAATTCTATCACTATTAATCAAAAATTAATAATTGGCAATGAGGCAAAATTTTATATATATATATATATATATATATATATATATTGTTTGTTTGTTTTATCACATTTTTCTACCCTCTCATTGTTTTCATCTAGGTGATCCTTACGGCAGACATTTCTGGAAGCAAAGCCTACAGAATTTTCCTGTCCAGTGACTTCGGCAACAGCTTCACGCAATCGGATTTGCCCTTTATCCCTCGGATGCAGATAATATTCAACCCTCAGAATGCCAATGTGTTGGTGGCCATTTGCTCCCAGGTGAGAGGCAGAGAGAGGACGTGTGGAACAGTGTTTCTCGCCAAACCCCTTCAGTCATATTCAGCTAGTGAAAATGATGTTGGTTCAAGGCAGATTTACATGTCCTGTAGATGTATGTTTTTATAATTTATATTTCTGCTATTATTAAGCTGTTTTTGAACAATGTTCTCACATTGACTTGTGCTTACTCTTATTTTGGTTGCACATCAAAGATTTAAGATGTATAAATGCCACTATCATTATATTAAGCCGGCAATCATGTGATAAGAAGGTTGGTTATGGGATTCAAAGACAAACGATTTTTAAGCATCAGTACTTTATGAACAATTATCTGCTTACGTCCTCACCTAGCTTATGTTTCTTGTTGTTTCAGAATGAACTTTGGCTTTCAGAGAATTCTGGTAAAGAATGGACAAAAATCCACGAAGCTGTATGCGTGGTGAAATGGTAAGAGGCTTTCAGCTGATGCAGATTTGAGTGTGCAAGGCCCTGCCTTCAGATACAAAAATAAACATTCCAATATGGCTGCCGTAGCACTAAGGTGACAAACTCCGCTGCGTCATCTGGTTTCCTGCTCCGCATGGCCCTGTGAAGTGTCATGAAGCTGCATGTCACTTACAGGAAGTAGCATTATGTGAGACCTTTACTAGCCTTCCACAATGTGGTTTTACTTGCTTGCACCAACCAGCTATTTGTTTATTTATTTTGATGGGGGAAAATCAAGTGTGTTTGAGTGCATACTTTATAGTATTTGTTTACTTTAGCACTGAAGATTTTTAAACCTGGATGTGTTTGAATAACCAACAGCTCAACCTTTTGAGGAGGGTCCCCAAACACTTATGTGTCAAAGCATGTCAGATCTATGCTAAGTGCATTTATACCCCATAAATGTGCAGTCAGTCAAATTTCTTCAGGAGCAGTGGTTTTGTGGTGTGGTGTTTGCCTGGTGTGTAAGCCAGGGTCTCTGTATGGCCTCCTGCATAAGCCTAGGTTCTAAATTTTATTTCTAAGTCAGTAATGTAGTCTTGAGCAGGGTGCTAGCTAAATGCTAAAAATGTAAATGCTCTGATCTCAGGTAGTCAGCTCTTGCCAGTGGGTGTAAAAGCGCTGATTGACACCCTTGGCATTGAGCCTTTGGAAAGAGCAGCCTGATGCCCAGGTGTTAGGCAGCTCACATTGCTGCCAGGCCTTTCCCTTCCTGGGCATCGGAGGAAGTGCCAAGCACCTCTTCACACCTCATGAGCAGGTGGTGCAAGTGGGGATGCAAGCAAGTCCAAAAAAACGTAGCCAATGAAAGGATCCGTCGCAGAGAGAAGATGATTTAGTGATGCTCAAGAGATTTTGTTTCAGCAACATGTTGGAATTTACTAAATTGGTCCCTAGAATACTGCTACACTGCAAGTTTGAAAGCTTTCCCTCTTATAACTGCTCTCATGGAGGTCTTGTTAATTGAGCTGAGATGTGTGTTGGTAACAACGAAAATAACGAAATGTGCAGAACTGTGAACAAAACTGTTGACTTGGACAACATTTAACACGCAAGGCAGTACCTCATGAGTTGGTGAAAAAGTAATTTTACCGCTGTAAATGGCTTAGGAAATATTTTAATTTACTGTGGTAAATTAAACGATTTAGGAAAGGAAGCTAATCTATAGCTATTTAACTTGGGTAATCTCCAAGAACAAAATCTTAGCATGGAATGAAGTTCATCAGCCAAATTTGGCACAGTTGTTTATGTGAAAATGTATTTTCAGCTCAGGTAGGTGAACTAGATTGAACGCCTGTAACGTGATTTCTGTTGGTATTGTCAGGGGGACTGACCACACACTCTTTTTCTCCACAAACCTGAATGGAACCTGCTGTGAGTAACATTTATTACACTGTGGACATAAGGTGTAGTGTTTGCCCTTGAGTTCCTTGTCAAAGTAGTGTGTGTGTGTCTGTGTGTGTCTGTGTGTGTCTGTGTGTGTGTCTGTGTGTGTGTCTGTGTGTGTGTCTGTGTGTGTATGTGTATCCATGTATTCATGTCTATATATCTAATTACACACAGTTTTATTATTCTGGCCTTTTTATTTGTTCATGTTGTATTATCTTAGATGCTGCAAAACTGGCAGAAGTAATGAACCTTTCTGGAGCTTCATTCTGGAGCTGATTACCAGAAAGCTTCTTTCTGTATCATTCCTGTATTACCAGAAAGCTCCTTCAGCCTTAATACACTGCGAGCACTGCTGGTTCAGGATTCCAGACTAACCGGTTCTTCTTCTTCTGTCAGAGCTCAGCATGTTTCTGTTTTCCAGATGAGAGGGGGGCGCTCGTCCTGAAGAAGTCGACAGACTTTGGCCGCACATCCAAAATGATCGCCGAAAGGGTTTACTCCTTCGGGCTTGGTGGGCGCTTCCTGTTTGCCTCCATCATGACTGGCACGGTGAGTGTTACTCCACCAGCAGCAGGAGCTCACCCCTTTGCTCGCTGTGGGCGTGGCCAGCACTGATGGGGGGGAGGGTGTGGAGAGCGAGTTTCAGGAATGATGTCACTCGTCTCCTTCAGGGCATGATGCGGATGATCCACGTTTCCGTAGACCAGGGGGAGGAGTGGAACATGGCCCAGCTTCCTCCAGTAGGCCATGAGCAGTTCTACTCCATACTGGCTGCTAGTGATGAGATGGTCTTTATGCATGTGGATGAACCAGGTGGTGAGTTTCTAAGGAACAGGAACATGTACGGTGTTTTCACAGTACGTGAAACATGTTACATTATTGGTACCATCAGATCCCATTCGTGTGGCTTATTTATCATCATATCACTGGCTTTTTATTTTTTTGATTATTTTTTTTAACACTTCCTTATTGTATTATTACCAAGTCTTGCATTGTCTTCTTGTCCTCAGAAACTGGCTTCGGTACCATCTACGTGTCAGATGACAGAGGCTTGGTGTACTCCAAGTCCCTGGAGCGCCACTTGTACACGTCCACCGGGGGCGACAACGATTTCACCAACGTCACCTCTCTCAGAGGGGTGTTTATGACCAGCATGCTAGCTGACGGTAGGCTTATTTGCTACATAATATGGAGGCATGGGGCACCTTGAAAAGTGTTTCCCTTTTTGATGTGTAATGAGAACCATTTAGAAAATGTATTTAATTTCCTGGAATAGTCCAGTCTTTCCCAAGCCCAGCAATAGATGTGGCCGGACTCCACACATTTCTGTGGTGGGACCCAAAGCCAGCTGATGTCTAAGATCTGCTCTCAGCTGAGTCATTGGCTAGGAATATAGTCATCGAGTGGCAATCTTGATAGGCTTGATAGGCGTAGGCTGGTCATGATGCTCCATCCAGCCAAGGATACTTATGTTTCATGGAGCTTTTGGTTGTGGGATGTTGAGATTGTTGGCTGACTCTGTTCCCCTGGCTCTCTCGTAGATGACTCTGTACAGACCGTGGTGACTTTCGACCAGGGAGGAGAGTGGTTACCTCTCAGGAAACCAGAGAACAGCGAATGTGATTCCACAGATCAAGACAAAGACAAGGTTGATGTTGGGCCAATAATGAATTTGGTTGTTCATTTTTATTACGCCGTAAGTGTGCGTGTGCACATCTGTGCATTAACATGCTTTTGTTCTCCCTGCAGTGTAGTCTACATATCCATGCGTCCTACAGTATGTCTGTGAAGATGAATGTTCCAGTGCTGCCTCTCACTGAGCCCAGTGCTGTGGGACTGATAATTGCTCATGGTACTGTCCAGAGTCTTCACACGCATACACACACACACACACACACACACACACACACACACATTCTCACATGCAAGCTATGACAAAGTGGCGATTCCTGATACACTTCACGTTGAAATTCTCTCCATGTCTTACCCAAACAATGTGTCTACATCTGACCTGGTACTGATTTATGGGTGCAGCTCTACTCCCAGCATCATGTCCATTCTGGGAAATGCTCCACACTCACCTGCAGTAAAAATGCGGAGCTGAATGAGATCAGTGGCATCACACACCAACCTCTGGAATAATGTTGGATTATTAATCTGCATGATTCCACTCCCGTTCCAGATCATGGTATTGGTATTATACCAGTACCCATGTGACTGGCCTAAATGGGGCATCGTGATTGGTGCATCTTGTGTTTAGACTGACATTGTCCCTCCCATCACTCTCTCAGGGAGTGTGGGCGATGCCATGTCGCTGCTGACCCCGGACGTGTACGTATCTGACGACGGCGGGTACACGTGGCTGCGTGCGCTGACGGGCCCCCACCACTACGCCATCCTGGACTCAGGAGGCCTGCTGGTGGCCGTGGAACAAAACCTCAACGTGCCCATTGCTCAGCTCAAGTGAGTGCCCTTTTCCCACCTGTCTAAAGAGAAGCTTAATGTTAATCAGTGAGAGGAACCAGGAACTGTTTAGAGACAAAATCTTTAGAAATTTGTCATCAGGATAGTACTAAAGTGCTGAGGCCTTGGCAGGTAGACAAGATTGTGTTTAAACATTGATAGAGATAAAAAAAAAAAAAAAACAGACAGATAAAAAGTAAATAAAACTTCTGTTGTAGTTCTGTTGTAGCAACATGTTGGTAACAGTAAATGAAAGTCTTGGGGCTCTTTTTTTTCTCTCTTCCTGAAATGTCCTGTCATGGTTCCATGTTTGTCAGGTTTTCCACAGATGAGGGCCAGTGCTGGCACACATACAACTTCACAACAGAGCCGTTCTACTTCACGGGTCTGGCCTCCGAGCCAGGGGCGCGCTCCATGATCGTCAGCGTCTGGGGCTACAGAGACACCTTTGTCGCGCAGAACTGGGTGTCCATCACCGTTGACTTTAAGGAGCTGCTCACTCGGGACTGTGCGTGGTGGCCGTATGCTTCAGTCGCGTTTCAGTGTTTGCTTATAATGTGTCGATGCGTAACGTCAGTCTGAACCCGTCAAAGCCGACCGTGGCCGGTCTTGGGTAACGGGAGCGAGCGCAACGACCCGTGTAAACGGTTTTAGATTAATATACTAATATCGGTGATGACCCTCTAATGCCAGCGTGACTCAGGAACGACCTTCCATCGGTATTCTCCTGCTTGTTCTTGTCAGGTGGAGATGGTGATTACGTGCAGTGGCTGGCGCATTCGGATGACATAAGTGATCCCAATGACGGCTGCGTGCTGGGTTATAAGGAGCGCTTCTTGCGCCTCAGGAAGGACTCTGTGTGCATGAACGGGCGTGATTACATCATCAACAAGCAGCACACCCCGTGCCCGTGCACCCTGGACGACTTCCTGTGGTCAGTGTCCGCACTGTGGACTGCATAAAGTGCTTCGCTGCATTATGAGACCCATATATGAATCCTTTGACTATGGTATTCGAGAATGTTTATCTAAATAGGTGTTTCTGTGTAAAAAGGATCAACACTTCCTGTTTACCAACACTTCCTGTATATCAAATGACTGGTTACTGCTGCTGATATTTATCTAGTCTTTTCAATTTGGCATCCTTAGATTACAAGCATGTGAAAAATAGACCTTTCTCATGATGTTTATCTCAGTGACTTTGCATACTACCGCAATGAGAGCAGTTCAGAGTGTGTGGAGCAGGCTGAAGTCAAAGGCCACGACTTGGAGTTCTGTATTCACGGCAAGAAAGAACATCTACAGACCAATGGGTACTGTATCTCTCCATCTCTGTGGTCTTGTTGCATGAAACCTATTGGTATCGGCTAAGGGAGATGCACTAAAGGGTGACGCATCTTTCTTTGTCTTCTGCAAAATATTCTTACGAAAGACAGAAGTAATGGATAGTGGCAGTTGGAATGTAATCAGGGAAACGTTAAGGCCCAGCGCAAGTTTTTATAATGCAAACTTAATTCTTGATCTGATCTTCAGGTATCTGTGCAGATGGGCATTTCTTGGGTCATTTTAATTCTTTTCCTACCCTCAGGTACCGGAAGATTCCAGGGGACAAGTGTGAGGGAGGCCGCCAGCCAGAAAGAAGCGTGACTGATATGAGAAAGAAATGTGTCAGCAACTTGATAGACCCACAGCTGCAGGTGAGGACATGGCAACAGACTGAGTTAATCGGTCCAGTAAATTGGTGCGCTACTGAATAAATAACTTCTACCAGGTACATGTGACGCACAGGTGTTGAGCCGAATTATCAGAGAAACGCCGACTATGTAATATATGAGCTGTGTTATAAGTGAGCTCTCTGTGTCTGATTCATTATGTCTGTTAGACACAGGAAGATGAGACTCCCTCACACTCACACTCTGCTCCTATCATCGCGACGCTCATTGCCATCTTGCTGATCAGCTGTGTCGTGGGGGTTCTCTTCGTGAAGAAATATGTCTGTGGTGGAAGGTCAGCTAATACACCTGCTCAAACAAACCTGCTGTGATTTTTCTTTTGATTGATTTATTTATTTTTACTGGCTGTTCTCCAGTCAGAGAGTGCCTATAATGGTGTCTGCCTTTCTGTTGCTCGTGTAGATTCCTGGTGCATAGGTATTCAGTTCTGCGGCACAATGCAGAGGCTAATGGCATAGAGGGTGTGGACGAGCCTCTGGATACGGAAGTGGCTGGAAGTGCCAAGAACACCTTCCACGATGACTCGGATGAGGTACGGTGAAGGTTTATCGAAGTAGACTACACATGTGCAAACAATTGCTCCACAGAACCTGCTCGTCTGACTCGGGACAAAAAGTAATGGGTTGTGAGTATAATCTAAGCATGTGGAAAACATTGTTACTGGGATGGTAGAAGGTTCTGCTTTTGCTTGGCTTACTCTACGTGCACCGTTCCAGTTGGACAACGCTGGTTTGAGATCAGCCACTTTAAACAATGCTGCTGTGTTTTTGTTCCTCTGTAGGATCTCCTGGATTAACAGTGCTGATCCAGCCTCAGTAGGAAAAGGGAGGTCTCCTTGCCTCAGGCATATTTGCTGCTGTTTCTGTTCTGGTTCGAAAGCACAACCCAGCCTCCACTATTCTCCACTTCCTGATTCTCTAGGAGCAGTAGTGACTTGAATGCAGATTTTCCCAATTACAAACATACCTTGTGAACATATCTGTTCTAGTAACTGGCAGAAACTAATGTGACAAGCCAGTGTTTAAATGGCTAGAATGTAGATAACATCAAATTCATGTTGCCTGGGCAATGGGAATCTTCATTTAAGTGGAAGATACTCTGTCATTTGGTGAAAGTGAAACTATCAAGGCACATATTTAAATATAGAGTTCTTAACCTGTGTTAGAAATGTTGGCAGTTTAGAAAAGTAGACAGCGTGGTTTGGGTATAACCATATGAAGTCAATACATAAAAACAAATAACTCACTCGTGGAAGAATCGGACCAGAGTGTTAACTATGGTTCTCTGACGTTAGATATATTTTTACCTATACTACTGCTGTTTCCCCCCCCCCACACTCCTTTCTTGTGAAATATGTTGAAAATACTTCTATGTAGTAAAAAAAAAAAAAAAAAAAAAAAAATTAGTTCCACAAGTCCAATTTTATCACTTTTATTTTATCACAATTGCTTAGTTGTGACTTGATGTGGCAATATGATGCTTAGATACAGCATATCCGTATGCATCAGCGACTATACAGACTATACTTTTTTGAACTTTTTGCAAATAGAGAAATGAAAGGATACTGATTTACTTAGAACAATGCTACTGTGTAGAGAGTTGGTATGATACTCGTTTGTGGTTGTTGAGATAAGATGCCATTATTTTATGTTTATTTATTTTATGTGGAAGAAGGGAAAAGAAAATGATAAATATGTCAAGAACAGTTGCAGTTGTAGACATAAGAATACATGTCCAGAGAACTTTTCCTCTAACAGTGGTTTTGTAGAAGATACAAAGCGTTCTTATAAGGTAAAGTTTTATGCATTTTTGCACTATGAAATATGAGGTAGATACACAAGGCTTCTACACTTCTGTCTTTGGAAAACATTATGTTGGAAATATTGCAGTTATAAGCACCAGCCCAAGCCATGAGCACAGGAAGGACATTCAGAATGGAACCTGCAGGTGGGATATTCATCAATAATTAATGGCAATTGAAATTGGTGGCATTTCTGGTAACACTTTAAGGCAGCAGCAATAATAGCAGCTGACTCTCACACTCTGAGTCTGGTTGTTCAGGTTTAATTTGCCAATTGGAAACTACAATAATTCCAACATAAGAAACAAAGTGTTTCATATCATATTTAATTGCGTGTATATGATGATATGTGTTTGTAGATTTACCCAATTGTGTGCTATTTACCTTAATACCAATCTAGTTGGCTTCCCCTTTAACTGTGTCTATAAATTTGACCAGATGCAATAGTATGCTTATTTAAATAGTATGCATATTTTTATAAAGATTTCCAAATTTTCCTAGGTTTTGAATTATAATTTAGTTGTTGTAAATAAAGCTTCACAGTGTAACAGAACAATTCTGGCACAGATCAAATTTAAAAAATTATATACACATACATACACATTACAAACCCCATGACCCCAAGGATTTTACTGTTATTCCTTCTAATTACATATACATACTTGCAACAATAACAATTTATATGTGAGAGTTAAATCTCTTGCACAGATCTAAATGATGTATTTTTATATCACTCGTGCACTTCAGTGAAGTGCCTACTGTGAAGGTATAGTGAGTGTGTGTGTGTGTGTGTGTGTGTGTGTTGGTGTGCGCGCACGCATACATGTACCTTCAGAAAGACCCCAAACGTTGATCTTGAATGATTAACAGCAAGAAAACTGATATGAATATGTAATTTCTTAAAGGATTACTTTGTCTGCATAGGTGCTGGCACTGATTAACCTGTCACTCAGTTCACCTGAGTGAGGGTATTTCATATGTAAAGACCAACGGACTCCTATTTTCAAAAGGCTGTATTTGAACTGGCTACTGCTAAGATTTACACATTGATATTTTGGCAAAGGTTTGTTTAACATTTACCTTTTCTCAGTGCTGTCTTCTAGATTCCACTTTGAAGGTGTAAACCTGTGCATGTTATATTGGCAAACAGATGACATCCCACTTCAGTTGATGCAGGCTAAAGGGGGGGGTGTCTGTAGCACAAAGACTTGAGGGGTTTTCTACTTGAAGTTTTCCGCTTTGAGAATTTTTTCTTGCTATTGAAAATCAGTGTATATATTGCTTCTGTAAATAAATTTGCATTGCTGTCTTGGCTCTGTATATTTGGAGAAAGAACTATGCCTAATAAATTTACTTGTCCTTATCTGTATTTTTTGTTTGATTAAGCATAAAATGTTTTCAAAATTAAACAATTTTATGATTAAAAAGTTTATCTACATTTACATGTAACATATCTAAAGTGATGGTAGACTGCAGTATCAGTTACTATTTCGTTATTTATCTGACTCTTCAAGAACATCTTGATGTTTTGTCTCTTGTACATCTGGCATCCCGGCCAACCCCCATCAAGCACACTTTTAAACCAGACCTATTACTTACTGAACCTTTTTAAATGCAAACCTACGTTGGCCTCCCTGGTGACCAAGGCTGCACTTGGCTTCACCGACACAGTTAATGCAGGCTCAGCACCACCAGTACCATATAATCTACAAATAATGTATGGCAGTATATGTATGCCCTGAGAATCGACCACATGATCTTCGTCTTGCTAGCACTTTACCTGCTTGACCAGTTCTAGGAAGAAGGTGGAATCACTTTACATTCAAAACTCTAGATGTTTAAATTATAACATAACTTCATTGCTACCATAGCAACAACTGATAATGCCAACATGTACTTCATTAATGCAATGTTCATTAGCATTAAAAAGCCTCGCCACTAGAAAGGACAAGTTAACACTGTTCTTTTTACAATACAAAGTGGTTTAATGAAATGCTCTCACTTAAATATATATTTTATTCCAAACGCATTTATAAACAGACATTCATCTTAATACAATGGTCTCTTAATTAGTTTTTGTAGTGGTGGAGTACTAATGGTTGTCTCAAATTCTGTACAAGAAGTTGCCTTCACTGTCAAAAAACTCATTGCCCTTTTGTTCCACTGCTTTGGGCTTTTCATGCAGAGTGCAGATAAGGTCCTCAAGTTCTTCTTCTGTGAAAACCACTCCATCCCAGTTCTCCTCCTCCTCCTCCCACTCTTCACGAGGCCTTTCTTGTGATGTGCTCTGTGCCATAGGCAGGCCAGCTGATATTTGAGACGTCCCTTTTAATAGTAATGTAACATTATCAGCAGCAGGAGCTAGTGCTGTCTCAAACTCCATCTTAGCAAGGGCTCCTCTACTCTGACATGCTATGGTACTTGTGTTGCCTAAGGAAAGCCTGGCTGGCGTTGTGCTGACAGGCACAGGCAGTCTCGACTGGCCCTTATCTAACGTATTCGTTTTGCCATGTCCAAGAGAGAGCTGCCTGGCTGTGACTAACACTTTAGCGTCCTGTTTAACCTTTCTCTCTACTGTCGGCATGAACTTGCTGCGGAGGATTCTGGAGATGACGTCAGGGGTAACAGAGTAACTGTCTGCTAATCTTTGCACTGTCCATTCCTGTGGGAACTCCTGCTTCAGGTATCTATAAAAGGATTACATTTAGGTAAGTGGTTATATGGGGAGCAGCTTCCATGGCATCAATTTAAAGAAAACAAACACCTAAAACACAAAAGCACTAATACTATGTTTTCAGAGACAAATCTGAACATTACTGAACATTTCTACAAAATCTATACATTGTTATTCATCTAAAAGAGCTGTGTTAAAGCTTGGCAAGATAATGTTATATAACAATCACTTGATTACTCTTTGATGGACTAAACAGACTAATTACCTATACAGATATATAGTGCTTGAGTGTACATCTTGTATGGTTGACAACTTGTCTGACCTGTAATTATCAAGAGGACAGTACCTTATTTGCTCAATGGCATCCCAGGTCAGTCTCCGCTCTGGGGCTCCATGACTGCTCAGCTGCCGTCTGATCTTATGAAACTTTATAGTTTTCCATATTTTCTTCTCCTCCCTGAAGGGAAATTAAAAACCAAAGTATTATTAGAGTAAGAATCTGAGTAAAGGGTGTTTCTTAAGATTACTGTCCTAAATATAGATGATAGGGGCTTACTTCAAAAGTGACTCCAGTTTGGCTTCCACTGCATCCATATCAAGGTCCTCAAGTAAAATATCCTCCTGCTCTTTGTTTCTGCTGTCTGAGACAGAACGTCCCGGAGCTGACCCCATCCAAACACGGTTGGCATGGCGACAAATCTGTAAAGTCGCAGGCATTGGAGAAGCTATCTTCAACGCCACCAAGCGGGCCACTCTCACAATACTGAACATGTTGATAAGCAAGCAAGGGCTCGTAGTGGAGATGAGTCACCTATTTAAAAAATAAATAAAAATGAGCATTATACTCTTATTAACATAAATAGTCTTGAACTGAAATAAGTGTACTAGTTAGCTAGCCAAGTTTCACCAAAACAAGTTAACCTAACTATCCAGCTAGGATAATTACTAGCTAACTAATTAGCTAGCAAAGACTATCTTTTAAATGTAACTTTTCATGAACGTTTGCAGTTGGTACATATGGTACATAAAGAACCAGCCTACCGAAGCTTCATAATATTCGGGGTGATGTGTCTAGCTAAATAATTTTAATGTTTCGCTCACAAGATAGCTTGCGTCACCTAAATAACAGCCTACATGGACAGCTAGCTTGCTAACTGGTGAGCATGCTATTGTTCGTGACTGACGATACTCCGGAAGTACTCCAATAGCGAGGCGCGATCTCGTCGCGGGTTCATTAACCTGGCGCGTGTCAGCGTAACTACGTTCGTTCTGTTCGCTTATCACAAGCCCCATCCCCTTTCTTCCCCGTGTGGCTCATTTGCGCCATTTTGTCCACACGCTGTGGTGATTGGGTTTTTGAGATCTGTACTGGAGCCAATCAGAAGGGTACCGGACAACTGAGAAACGGTAAAGAGTGCGCGGCTCGAGGGGAATGGAAGCTGACAACACGGATTGGTTTATCATTGACCAACCAAATTACTAATTCTGCAAAATACAGAAATCAAATCGGTAATGTGAGAACAGAATAAGCAACGCGTCCGCGGAACAAACATGGCTAAAATGGACGACGCTTTGTTACAGTTAGCTCTGTAGTTAACTACCCCACAAACAACAAAGGAGTCAACTTAGCTGGACAGCTAGTTAGTGTAGTGTAACAGATTTTGCCACGTAATGTACTAGCTAATTGATTGCAAAACAGTGTAACTAGTCAACCAACCCGCTAGCTAGTTAATAACTGAGTGGTTCAGATAGAAAACTCCCATAGTATGCAATAGATAACTGTAGTTTATTTGATTCTGTTGCGTGAGGAGGGATTGTGCTAGCTCGATAAATCAAGCAAGCAATTATCTAGCTAGCTAACGTAGTTGTCGAACGTTACCTACTGACTAAGGAGATTTGTAGCCAACTAGTCAACCGAGTTAACACGTCAACGTACTAACCAACCTATGTGACACGGAATTCAGTTGCTTGTGGTTTATAATCTTCTAAGGCAAATTTGACGATTTTTAGCTAAGACAGCTAACTTGCAGAACAGCAAGCTAGTCTACACGGTTTACTGGTTTAGTTGAGCTAGGACTGGTTACCAAAGACACCTAAGTCAGCTATGCTAGCTCATCATCTAGCACTAACACTAGCCAGGGATGTTTTTCTTGTAAAATGCTGTCATGCCCATGTAATTCTCATTTACGCGCCAATTGTGAATTTAGTGAGAGAGCTAGATTAGCTAGCTATGTTAAAACATGCTGTTTGTATATCGATATCTGTAGTCCTGGGCACTGAAACGTGCTGCTTCCTCTCCAGACTAGTGAAGTGCGAAGAAAATGGAGCAATACACCTCCACAACAGGTGGGGAGCAGATAGTCGTTCAAACGGCTAATGGCCAGATCCAACAACAGGTAAGTTAAGTTATCTCAGAGGAATTCTCGGTCTTAGCTCGAGATCGCGGACCTTATAAAAGGACAAAATTGTAGCTAGTGGCAGATAATCTCAGATCATGGATCATTTCAGTAAACGTTTGTGTTTTAGTTATGAATTTTGCAAGCGAGCTCTACCCTTCCATCGTAAGTATACGATATAGACAGCTAGCTACTAGACTTAGTAACTTATCAGGGAGCTAGCAATGCAGGTCAATCTCAAGCATTCAATCAAGAAAACGGACTGCATGTAGCTATATCTTGCGTCAGTACGAAAGCTTTCAGCCACCAGCAAAAAGCGCAGAAGAGAATCAGGAGTGATGCAGTTATATGGGCTTATTCACAGGCACAGGGCACGGTAACAGCTGTACAGCTGCAGACTGAAGCGCCCGTCGCCACGGCGACGGGTCAGCAAGTGCAAACGCTCCAGGTAGTTGTGAGAACTCTGAGCTTTTAGCCTTTAACCTTTCGCATGCGGCTTGTAACTGTGACGCTGTGAACTGACGAGCATGCCTTGCTTCAGTCCATTATGGCCCAGGGTGGAGTTTCCAAAGCCGTGTATTTCTATGGTGATCTTTGATTACAGAAGCAGACGATTGATTCAGAACAGCTTGATGAGCAGTCTTGCTGGTGTTTTGAAGAACAGTGCTTTTTGGAAACTCACCCCTGATCTGTTCTCAGTCACTTTTCTTGTTGTCTGTTTTTGTTGCCCATTGGTTCATTTCAGATATGTGTATAAAATGGGATGAATAATGTGTCCTTTTTTAAAAAAAAAAAGTCAAGAGGATGTTTGAGTGCCTACGTGTCATTTTTGAGCGCTTCTATGTTTGCAGTACATTGCATGCTGCTTCATTTGCAATATGAGCTATAATGGCAAGTACATGTCCTGCAGAACGCTAGTTAGATATACCATGTAAGAGTGAGTTGTATGTGTACAGCGGTGTCACATTATATGGTTTGCTGATGTATTTTATGGAATATACTCTATTATTAACCTTGTTTGAAACATGTGAACAGCACAGATCATTTGGTTATGTTTCCATTAAAGTGATGTATAAAATATGTATTGGTTTACAAGTATTGCTTTACTGTTTAAACACATTTGTTAATGTAAATTACATTTATAACAAATTGAAGCTAGTATTATTTTAGTTTCCATTGCCTATATCAACATTTTTAAGCCCTAAAACAGTTTTTGTTAAATAAATTAAATTACTTCAATGGAAACAGTCATTGTCAGGCCAGTCCACTTCATAATGGTTTTCCTTTATGAAGAAAAAATCCTTATTTCTAATACCTTGAATATTATGTAAAATAGACTAGGGGTATCGATACTGTTGCATTCATTTTGTTGTGACTTTTAACGTGGGCTATCTTGAGCATTTTTTCAAAATGGTCATCTAATTTGGATTGCATTTTCTTTTTTTTCTTTTTTTTTGCTCTGTGGACTGGTTTGATAAGCTATGTTCAATAGAAATGCACACACTCGGTACGTTTTTGGTTGTAAGTCACAAGCCTGAAGCTGCATGCAAACATCTCCTTCTTACACTTCAGTTTTTCTCAGTACATGAGACTAACCCTGTGTGCATTTATGTAGGTCCAAGGCCAACCCTTGATGGTGCAGGTGAGTGGAGGTCAGCTGATCACCTCCTCTGGGCAGCCCATAATGGTACAGGCCATGTCAGGAGGGCAGGGCCAGACCATCATGCAGGTGCCCGTTTCTGGAGCTCAGGGTCTGCAGCAGGTAAGGGAACGCACTTGGTTATGTACTGGTCTAAGTGTTTTATAATGAACGGTCTTTGTGAAGCAATGTTTGTGCTTTTTGATGAGCTACTGCACTTCTGGTTTCATCGTTTTAGAATCCTTGAATATGCCTAGTAAACCTAGCCTAATTAAAATGCTTGCGTCTGTCTAAACGCACAATCGGTATGTTATCACCTGTGTTTCTGTTGTGTTTAGATCCAGTTAGTGCAGCCAGGGCAAATCCAGCTACAGGGGGGGCAGACGCTGCAGCTGCAGGGGCAGCAGGGTCAAACCCAGCAGATCATCATCCAGCAGCCTCAGGCCGCCATCACAGCCGGGCAGAACCAGGTCAGGCTCCATTTCTTCTCTACACGAACTGTTATGTGGCGGTGGAATATGGCCGAAGGCAGTATGATTAACTGCTTGATATCATCACTACTTCAAATAATTGAACTGTTCATTAATATTGTTTATTGGTCCAAGGCTTTTAAAAAGGCGTCGTCTCAGTGTTTAATTGTAATACAATTTGGGGTTGCACATTTAAATGTATCCTAGGGATTTTTTTCCCTGTGTGCTAATAAAATCTGTGTGTGTGTTTGTTTGTGTGATAGGGCCAGCAGATCACAGTACAGGGCCAGCAGGTTGCACAGACTGCTGAAGGGCAGACTATCGTGTACCAGCCTGTGAATGCAGATGGCACCGTACTGCAGCAGGGTATGTGCTGTCCTACACAACAGTGCTCTCTCTCTCTTTCCCTCTCTCTCTCTCCCTGGCCTCTCTCTCTCCATCTCTCTCCCTGGCCTGTCTCTCTCCATCTTCATTGGAGCTGCATAATGTTTACGTTTGCATTTCGATTGATTCTTAAGACCTTTGGCCAAAAAATATTACATGCACATCCTAATGTGGTGCCGTTGCACTTGAAAGCGTTATTTATGTTGACCTGCCTCATAAAAATAGGGCAGCTTGTCAATGTTAATTTGTCTAAAGTTCAACTATGGCCAAGGCGCTTTGACAGCAGTAGCATCTTACAACACCGAGTCCTATTGCTTGTTTTATTTACATGTTTAATGTAGGTTCAGTACAGTGAGCTCTAGTCATTATTTGAGTTAGTTGTTTTTGTTAATTTTTATAGATCATTTACTGTCACCGTTCTGTCTAGCTTGCTGGAAGCACTGTAATTTTTCTATTGTTACAGGGTGTTTATTTTTTATTTATTTAAATAAATAAATTTATTTATGCTTCACTACATCCACAGGCATGATCACCATCCCAGCAGGCACTTTGGCTGGCACTCAGATCGTTCAGGCAGCAGGGGGCGCCAACACTTCCACCACCAATAGTGGGCAAGGCACAGTTACAGTCACCCTGCCAGTATCTGGCAACGTGGTCAATGCTGGGGGGATGGTCATGGTAAGAGCTTCCAATGAGGTACATAACCAGCTTGAATACACCTTTCCATCAGTCACAATAGCTGGGGGTGGCGTGCTTTAATGGCTTTCTTTTTCCATTCTGTTATTCTGTATTGGATCCAAAAACCTTGCCCTTCTGAACGAATCCAACCGCCTTAATCTAATGTCAGCGGTGAACTCATTCATTTAAGTGGTTCTGAGCCCAAAATTAAGCCAGATTTGTGGGAAGTCTGTAATGCGGAATTCTCTTGGTATTAGTGCTCACTCTGGTTTGCATGACACTGGACTAATGGTATGAATTATAAGATGAAAGCAAAAGCTGCCAGTGCTCTCATAACAAATTATGCACACAGCTGCTCTGTGGGTGTCCTTGCCACAAGGTGGCGCTTTCTCTGTGACCTTGCCAAAATTCCACATAAATCGCATTAGCTGCCACCGAATTGAATTAACGTAGTTCTGGCGTGTCAGATGGTGCCCGGAGGAGGCACAGTGCCCACCATCCAGCGCATCCCCCTGCCCGGTGCCGAGATGCTGGAAGAGGAGCCGCTTTACGTCAACGCCAAGCAGTACCACCGTATCCTGAAGAGACGGCAAGCCCGCGCCAAGCTGGAGGCCGAGGGCAAGATCCCCAAAGAGCGCAGGGTGAGTGAAGTACGGACGGGCGGTGCTCACCGCTGACGTGGCTGCGCCGCATAATACAAATCCAGGAACGTGGAACATCGTTCAAACTTAAGCCACGCTCCTAATGTCTCCAACACTGCAGTGTTTTGAAAACTTGCGCTAAACCCAAGCCTCATTCAAAATGGCTTTTCTAGTGTTTCTCAATATTATTGTAAGTCTGGACAACTGTAACTGAGCAATAACATCACCTTTTTAAAAAAAACTAAATTCTACATTTAAAAAAAGAAGAATTAAACATTTAG
>JAOXYF010000022.1:111785-138909 GCA_028565775.1 Sternarchorhynchus goeldii
TTCCCCCCCCCCCCCCCCCCCCCCCGTTTTCTTTACACGCGCACAGAAATACCTGCATGAATCGCGGCACCGACACGCCATGCAGCGGAAGCGCGGAGACGGCGGACGCTTCTTCTCGCCAAAGGACAAAGAGGAAATGGGCCTGGCGGTGCAGGTGAGGGCACTGCAGCACGCCGGAGTCAAACAGGAGGACCTCCACGGCTCGCGCTGGCTGTCCGAACGCTCCTCTCCTCTCGCTTAGCGGCTCCTCCCTGCACCCTGCCGGGCGGGCGGGCGTATTCTAAAGCTGTTTCCCTCGTGCCTCATGGTGTAATGATTTGATTTGTGTTTTTGTTTTTTTTTTGTTTTGTTCTCTTTAATGCAGTGAGGGTGTCCTTCAGCATTTTAACACTGGACTATGCCAAAGGTAATGAGCTAAAGCGTTTTCTTCCATACCTCTCCCTACCGCGCGAACAAGCACAGCTGCAGTCAGGCCCCTGTGTGCACCTTTATCACGATACACATTACTGTATAATAACAGCTGGGTGCTTGTTTTGGTGTACAGTGACAAAATACTGAAAATATGTTAAAAGAAAGGACATGCTGCTAATGCAAGTGTAACCGATCCATTTGCCTTTGAGGAAAAAAATGGAACATTCAGTTGTTCAAATGGTTGAAAGGTTACTTGTTTTGACTTAAAAGAAATGACACTTTGTATGCAGGGAATGAAAGAATACTGAGTGGGAGTTTTTGCTTTAATCTAGCTGGGATTCTAGTTGAAAGAACGTTGTTTCCTGAAATTTGGCAGTCACAACGTTGCGTGCCTATGTTGGAATAATTTTAATTCCCTATATCTTTTTTTTATTTATTTAAATCTCCCTCATTCTCCATGGTCTTGTGTAGCAGTTGACTTTTATTTATATATATATATATATAAACACCCGTGTTTGCTTGCTTTAGTGTATTTTCTGTCCCATGGTTTTCACGTTATTTTTTTTTATTTTATTTTTTTACACAAATAAATGACTGAATGCAAAAAGGTTTAACAACTGCTCCCAAGAGTTTATTGCTAAAATTCATAGTTTGAAATGAGTTCAACAAGCTCTTTTTTTTCCCCCTTCCTTTCTCTGTTTAATTTGTGTTGCCAATTTCCATGTCCTTGTTTTTTCTTCATTCTTGATCAAATACTCAGTCACAAGGTAAACCTCTAAACCAAAACCTAATGTGTACTTGGAGGTCAGGACCTGACAAACCCCCATAAGCATGTATAGGCTAACTCATCTTGTTAATTATTACGATGCTTTTTTTTTGTGCCCTGGGTGTGCTTTCTCTCTCTCTCCACTCTGCCCAAATCAGTTCGTTCACACCTGTTCTATTCACTCCGTTAGCTTAGTAAAGAAACAGACGTCTCTACCTCATGATGCTGAGTGGAGGATTTTTGCGTAGGTTGTGTGTGTAATAATTGATCCACCTGCTTAACTGCCCCTCCTCCCTCCTCCTCCATAGGAGCATCAGGAGCAGAATCAGGCCGGAGAGGAAACGGTGGCCCAGATGATCCGGGTGTCGTAGCACCAGGTTCGAGAATCTCCTCGTTCTTGAGTGACTTCGGAAGCCCTACACAACCAAGCACCTAAAATAAGAACGTATTCATATGGTTTATACCCAGCCCTTAATGCGATTTCTAGCTCAACAGGCTGTACAGTGTCTCACTCCCCTCTACCTGCTGCGAGCAAGGGCCTGGCTTTAATCACCAGGGCGTGCTCATACCAGTAGTGACGTGCATAAAGATGAAAGATTGCATTACCTGTACAGTTAGTTGATTTAGTTTGTTGCAACCATATGGCATGAGACTAACAGGACGACATGAGTTTTGTTACCATATGTTCCTCAGAACAGACCATAGAACAAGTTTACAGTGACCTCTGACTTGGTAGTGTACAAAGGGTGTTTATTATATTTTTTTGTCAAGTGTTCCTTTTGCATCTTAAAAAGTGACTTGTTTAAAAGTAAGGATTGTAGGGCCTTGTGACCTATTCAGTGCAAAGTTACATTTGTCTGGTATTAACTCAAGATTAGTGTCAGTGTTCTGTGACGTCTCTGTGATTTTATTTTCTTCAATGGGCCAAAGCGAGGGATTTTGGAGTTTAACCTGTTCACCAGAGGAATTGTGACTCTGGACCTCTGCCTTGTACATAATTGCTTGTAACATGAATATCTTTTACATTCAGATTTTGATATTATGAGGTTTTGTAAAAGCCTTTTCTAGTTGCAATTCTTATCTTTGTGCCCACTGGTTATAGTCTTTCTGCACTACATGTCCTGTTGTTTCGTTTGAAATGGCCGTTATCAACTCTTCTCCCCAAACCCTGCCCTGTTGTCATGGCAGGAAAATGTAGATAATAACTGATGAATTCTGATTGTTAGACATTAAACACAATTTAATCAAAACATGTCATGTTTAAAGACTTCAATCAATGAAAAGGTTTACATTTTGTAATTTATTTTTCTTTATTTTGCATAATGTGTGAGAACTTATGCTACTTGAGACTGTAAATGATCTTAATTCCATCAAGTTGCGTTCTGTCCTTTAATCCTCTTGGCTCTGGAATGAAATCCCTAATGTGCAGGCAGGTTTCCTCATACTTTCTTTATACTTTAGACTGTATATTGATTCACTGCATTCTTGGTTTCCTCTTTTAAAGTTAACGTTTTGTTTTTCAATATGCCTGGTGATCAAATACCACTAGGATGTTAAGTTGTTAGTTTGGTAACACTTATGTAGAGCATTTAAGCCTTTTTATGGTGATTACAGTTCTGTATCTTAATTATTTCATGGCAGGCATTTAAACGATCGTTTTAACGTGAATAGTAAGCCTACTTTTTCGTATTTAATATGCACTGTTTTGAGATGATGTGAAGACACGCGCCTCCCACTCACTGCTCCTGCGTGCAGGTGCCTGTGTCTTTGCCCCGCCCACAGCTGATGCTGCCTACTGTGAGCCGGACAGTCAAATATATGATCTCATCAGCTCCCGTTTAGAAGTAATATCACTTTGTCGATAGCGTCGATGTTTTGTTTTCTAATTTTCAGTGTAATTTGTGTCCATACGGAATTTTAGTGTAGTCTTGCATTTCGCTGTTTCTCCTGTAACTGCTACAGCACCGTAGGCTAGAGGACACCACGAAAGGTTACAGTATCCGAGCGAAACGAGCTGTTTACTCGCAATATACCGGCGAACGGGAAACCTATTGGAAACTGTTGTTCGTTCTAGGTTTAGCCTTAAAATACAATGACAGATTCCAGCGTCGATGCAAAGTTGGATGTGAAACAGGCCAGCAAAGAATTCAAAGAGAGCGAGAATGTAGCAGAGAAGTACTCCGCGATGACAGTCTCCAAGAACAGCGACGTGAACATGAACGTCGGCGAACTATCCGCCGCATTCACTGCGGTCCCTACTCATAAATCTGTGAAGAAGGTAAGATCTTTTCCTCCCGAAAGCAAGTTGTTATGGGATAAATATTGTGTGTGTTGATTCAAAACAGAATATGGCTGCAGTCAGATTGGGACGGGCACGCTTAAATAGGCTAGTATCACATCATATGGAGCGCTAAATCGGGAACAACATTCAAATAATCTTAGACGAGTTCAATCTTTGACATGTTACCTGAAGTAGGTTACTAAATACGTTTAGTTGCTTTGAGTGAAGAGCATTTTACGAGAATATCATTTTCAGCGTTTTTAAGCCAGCGTCATAAAAAAACAAACTAGGACACTTTCACCTCGAACTAAAAGCCCTAGCCAAGCGAAAGAGGATTTTGTGCAAATAAGTCGATTTCAAAAAGATGTGTCTACTATAAGCCACGGTTAAAAAAAAAGAAAGAATATATGTCACTTATTTGGCCAATAACAATAAGCCTGTCAAAGCTTGTTGGACCGTGAGTTTATGTTTTATCTCCCCAGGTTATTTAATTTCACTGAGTGATTTGAACCCAGCGGTTTTTAAAAAATGCTTGACTATAAAATTTGACATTTTAAATATATGTTTATTTGATGGCCAGTTGCCCAACTTGGTGTCTTGGGTACATTGGAATTTTGTGGAATCTCATGAGACTGAAATATTCCAGGAACTGCGATGGAAATACTCACCCATGTCTCCATGCTATGGGCATCGCCACCAGATATCTTTAGGATATGTATACGCAAATGTGCAATCATTTATGGTTTTTCTTTTTATGACAATTCTCTGCAGGCTAAAGGATCATAATGAAACCCACTCTGAGTATTAAGGTGGAAAATACAAACCTTTGATAAAAGTCTATGCAGTTATGATTTTGATCATAGTGTGTAAATGTATGCAATGAGTCCCCCAAAGGTGCGTGTGTGTGGGCGAAGTTGCTCCACTTCCCAACCCACTCACTTGTTAGTTTGGTTATACAATGGATCCTACAGCAGATTTCTGCTGCACCTTAGCAGTATATTCAGCACCAGATGTTCACTTGTGTATTTTGAATTTAAGGTGTTTAACTTGTAGGGTTATGTGGAGGCACTTTACATGGTCCAAGAAGTTGTAACCTTATATGGTTTATGTGTTGGTGTAGCACTTTGTCTAGACACCCACAACAGTTTTTATAATGTAGATGTAGTTGAATCGGCATTATACGGTGACTGCCTGGGTGAACTGTATCTCGGTGGTGATTCTTCTGCTTGATTCTGGTAATGTTTTGATTTTAGTAGAAGTCTGTTTGCTCTTACTTGGTAGGGCAGCTAAATGCTATGATCTCATAAAGAAAGTTTTTATTGACTCTCTTTGAATGACCAGTGATGGACATCAAAAAATCCAATTAATCAAGTAATGGGTCAAAATCTTCCATATTACTGTTCTAAAAAATTTCAGGGCCAAACAAAATGTCCACTGTTTCCTTTGCAAGCACTCGCCCTATTCTCTTTCATTGGTCAAATGTGGGAGAACATTTCACTCTCTGTATACACAGTATCGTTATGACTCGGATGACGCGAAACTCAGTAAGGGGGAAGTTTTTGTAACACCAGGAGAACACACACTGAGCTGAGAAATGTGATGCATTTCTAGTGATTAGCCCGACACTGTTGTCCCTTGAACTTCTCGGGCTGAGAGCTGGCGATTGGCCACAGCCCTACCCTACCTACTGAGAGCTGGCGTGGAGCCACAGCCCAGCTCTGCCTGCTGAGAGCTTGGCTTTGGCCTTGCTTTCTCCTTCTCATTGTGCTTCCCTGTTGTTGGTTTTTTTCTTTCCTTGCCCCAAAGTTCAAATAGGCCTTTAGTTTGGAGTTTTGTACTAAGAGCAAAACGAATGCCTTTTCTTATCCATATGGACCTTCTGTTCTTGGTATGTTTGATCTGATTTCATCAAGTATATCTAACTCTCTGAAACCTTATGGGTGGTGTATCTGGGGTTATTAGGGGTTCTCTTTGGTTACTGTGAAATGGACAGTCCTTTATTTCTGATTGGAATTTAATAAATAAATAATTCTTGGAAAGTTTCAGAAGTATGTTTTTAGCAGCAATTATTCTCAGAACATCCCAGAAGACAAAACAATAGTCTATATTGCAATACAAAAACAATGTCTATTTAAGTTTAAACTTCTATACTTGAAAACCCAAACATTACCAGGTTATTACTGTCCCATTACATTACAAGTTATAATTTGAGAAAGCTTAGGCTAGTAGTATCACCTTACATTAGTTCATGGTATATCAAAACTGTGTAATTCTGAGAGGTAAGTGTTCCAGGGATTCTGGAGTACAGGGGCCACACAACAACAAAAAATGTGCTGTCTAAACTTTTGGAGCTTACCATATATAATCATACATACACCTTGTGCAATTTACCATGTATTTTGTAGACCATCATGGTGTTGGCATGGAATGCCCTAAGCTTGGACTGAATGGAAATGGCAGTCTATAAGGGCAGAAACACTGGGGCTGGAGTAGGCATTAGCAGGGTATCAGTCAGGTAATCAGCTCAGGAGAACCTGCCCATCACTGGCTCACTGAACTACAGGCACATGCGCTTATACCTGAACCGGGGGGGTTAAAGACAGAACAACAGTCAGTGACCTGGACTGATCAACGTCAGTAGTGTTGGTGACCCCTCACTGACCCCTTGTTCTTTTATTTATTTATTATTATTAACCAGGACAACCACATGACTGGTTAGAAAGGGTGAGGTTATGAAGTGTGCGTTCAGGCTTTTTTCAGGTTAGCTCACATTCTGAAAAACATACACTTACATGGGAAGCATTTGTACATAGATGGATGAATCATATCAAACATGCAGAGGTAAAACATTTGAACATGTTTAGGTAACTAAGCGTATACATGTATATTTGCACTGGATGTCCATACGTCCTGTTTTGTCCTCTTTTGGGGACCTAAAAATGTGTTCTGTTGGTATTTCTAAAATGCAGAAAATGTCCAGGACTTGTTTTTCCTTTCGCGTAGATGTGAGGCAACTGCATGATTGTCCTCATATTTTTGGATTGCTTTGATTATTTGGTCTCATCTTCCCATGGCCATAATTGATTGATCATGAACACACACTGCACACAACCGTTGGTTACAGTGCTTCTCCACATGTGTGTGTAGCTGTTTCACAGAAATGTATGGCCAGAGGGGATATATGAAGTTTACCTTCGATGTGTCTTTTGTACTGTGCCTTAACAAGGCTTAAAATGCTTAATAAACACAAGTGATACTGAAAGTTGGTCACATTTCTATTTATTTATTTTTATGAAGTTTAATAATAAATAAATGTGTTAAAGTGGTTGGGTATGCACTCCCCTCCCCCACCCTGGTATGCTTTTCTCGAAAACCAAAATATGGCCACCCTAACCCACAGGCTTCACGTATGTATGCTGGTTTATTTGCAGTATATCCAGAAGATATTTTAGAATAACTGAAAGGCACAACAGTTTTCTTTTTCAGATTTCATATTCAACAGTTGAAATGGGTTGTGAAGTGACTTCCCCCCCCCCCTTTTTTTTTATAATCTTGCAACCCGTGTTCTTAAAGTATTATTTCTGTCATTAATAATACCCTGTGCTGAGAAATATCTGTGCTAATAAATAACACACTGTTAAAAAATTAAATCTTGAGTGTTGAGATTCTCTGGAACACAGTATGGTCTTAACTGTGTGGGAATTACTGAATTTTTGAGCTTTAGATGCACACAGTGCTTTGGTGTAAGACTGCTAAATTGTGCTCTTCTAATGCACTGTTGCCATTTTACAAATATAGCTTCCCTTCCTAAGATACGTGGTATTGTTGTGGTATACCTTCACCCCTCACCTCTGGCAGCTACATGTCAGCCAGGAGAATCATGTCCGTTCTCAAGAACCTCCCCTGTGTGAATGTAGTCATCTAATGGCAAAAACAAAGGTAGCGTTGTACTAGAAGCCCGGACTGGAGCTAGAGATTGAGGTAGGGACCATGGACACCAACGATTGTTCAGGGGTAAGTGTTGGGATGTTGTCTTGTACGTTGTCTTGTACGTTGAACATCGCTCACTAAAAAAAGGGTAAGAAAGCGTTTTACTGCATGTATGCAAGGTGGAGGGGGTGTAACTGTACCTGCCTCATTTGAACCCACTACATCCGTTATTTATGAATCACCTTTATTTATGAATTCAGTGGTTTCGTTTTGGAATATTTTTAAAAACTAGTGTTTGTGTGCAGTAACTATCTATAACGGTGCTGCTGTCAAGTTCCTCTTGTCGAAAGCTTGTCATCGTCATGAAAGATCATTTGGAACTAAACGTGATAAATTTGCAACCGGGCAGAGCAGATGAGGCTACTTTTAACTCAACGTCAACCTCCACCGGTTTGATGGTTTTTTTTTTCTTTATCCTGGGAAAAGAGTTCCTTTCTTTATCTTCTCAAGCGATATTGACTCCAGCCAGAAGAAACTTTAATTAAATATGTATCTATTTCTTGAATATCTGCATACCACCAGCTGTAACTATATATTGTCAACTGTCCATAGCCGTGTCCTGCAGTTTTTACTCAAAACACACCTCCAGGCTGTTACTTATTTAGGACTGAAGAGCATATTAAATATTAGTAGCCTTATATATAGTCATTATGATTTTAGTCCTTTTTTTTAAAAAAAATGTCTTTCTTATTGTTTTTCTAGCACTACTAATATAAAACAGGGAGGACACACACATGCCTAGCCTTCCTTGATTACATCTTGCATTTTCCCCGTTACATCTTCCTGCCATATATATTCTTTCACTGATTAACAGGGCTTCATTGACTGAGCCACAGTTTCATTTAATTGCTAATCTAGGCAAGATTAAGGTTGCACTTGTTCTGAAGTGTAGTTTATGTTGCATGTGATAAGATATGAACTGCTGGCTCAGGAAAACCACATGCACATCTTATCAGCTCTGTTCATTCAACAAGTCGCATTAAAGGTAGAGACTGAATTTAAAGGTCATAGCAAGTCAGGGTGAAGTACAGGTTTTGATGATATTCCAAATAGTGTAGTACATTTTTACAGTGATGCTTAAGTGTTTAAATGTATTTTTTTAATGCATATTGTCATCAGAAATGTTTTAGCATCTGTTGTCTTAACTCTGATCTGTGTCAACAGGTCTGTGTGTTAGTGACACCCAAAAAGGCTCTCGTGTGTGACAGAAACTCATATGCAGGGTCAATAAAATATTTAAAGCACATTTTTTCCTTTCCTGATTTCTATTTGATATAATTAATTATAATGGTTTCAATTAACATGAACATGAACCTGAACATAAAACCTAAACACAAGTATATAAATGATGTGTCAAAGTATCTTGGTGATTGAATAACTTCAGCCAAATGGAAAGACCACTATTTGGAAAATGCATCACATAATAGATTTTAAATATTTACAGAATCTATTGATTAACATACAGTAATTTTAACATGCAGAGTTTCAATGTACCAAGATATTTGTATATATTTTTTTGGATGCAAATCAGGAAGTGCATCATGAGCTGAATTCCAGATGTGCTGTTGAAATGGGTTTGAAATGTCTCTGGGGCTTCAGTAGCTCATTGCTGTTGTCTCGTCCATCTCGCAAGCATTTAGATGTTTGTAGTCTGGCAAAGGATCATAGCGAGTTCTCTTGTAACCTACAGATTCACATGCTACCGGATTCTGAAGCAACTGGTGTAACTGACCCGCCCAAGGCAACCCAATGACACCATTTGTATCTAATGACATCTGACACTAGTTACAGGACATACACTTTTGCCTCACAACGCAATACACAGAAAAAAACCAGCATTCATTGTAATCAAAGGTGTCATTGTTGATGAAACTGGGTTGGGTTTTGTTATGGGAGTGCCTGAAGTTACTTTTGAAGTAACTTTTTTTTGTGTCATTGTGAATCGCATAATCACATAAAATTTCAGGGTAGCCGTAATATTTGGCTATGGAAGACTCACAGACTGTAATGCAGAGAGTTCATTATGCAGATTTTATTTTATACTTTGACATTACAATACAGGTTGCCCAAAAAAACGAAAGAAAAGTCAATGTTTCGAGCACCGCGTGTCCCATTACGTTATACCCTATAGTTCATTTACCGTCTGTCAATGACTAATGTAGTTCGCTGTAGTATTTGCTGAATCTTAGTACCTAATGCCTTTTGGTAATGGTTCATGTGGTAATGTGGCCATAGATGAACTATTGCTCTCTCGTCTGAGTTTGCAGCAGCTCCAGTTTGCCAGTCAAGAGGAGAAGCAAGAGTTCAGCAGGTTCCCCACGAAGACGGGCCGCCGCTCCCTCTCCCGCTCCATCTCCCAGTCGTCCACCGACAGCTACAGCTCTGGTCTGGTCCAACCACAGCTTGTCCAGCCAATAAGAATTGTTTAACGGGTCACACAGAGCACAGCTTGTACAGCTAATCAGAATTGTTAACGGGTCACACGGAGCAGGGGTTCTCTCTTCCCAACACACCTGATGCTAGTGATAGAGTGCTTGATAATTAGCTAATGAAGTAACCAACCAACTGGTGTGTTGGAAGTAGAAACCTCTGACATAGAGTTTAGTATCAGGTGTATTTAATGTGGATATTAAAATAATTATGTGTGAAAAATTAGATATAATGTGGAAACTGTACACTGGTGAAGAAACCCTTGTTATGAATGTTAAAGGCAAAATTGCCAAGTTGGTGGTAGTTTGATCTGCTGCTAGTTAACTCCTACCTAGAGAGAGAGAATTATATATATATATATATATATATATAGGTTTATATATATTTAAAGTTCCTGATTTAATTTCAAACACATTGATGGGGCATTTGTTCCCCCGCCCAAACTTATTCGCATTACAGCATGACTGAGCATGATTAAGCAGAAGCACCAAACTTAGTAGGAGTGTACAGTGTTTATAGTTATCAGTTATCTCATTCTGAGGCATCTATCTATCTATCTAGACACACACACACAAGTAGTATTTGCTGCACCATTGTTTGCAGCTGTGGCCGATGTCAGTGACCCTTCTGTCCTTGTGTGTCCTTTCCACAGCTGCCTCATACACAGACAGCTCTGACGATGAGATGTCTCCTCGAGAAAAGACTCAGGTCAACTCCAAAGGCAGCAGCGACTTCTGCGTCAAGAACGTAAAGCAGGCTGAGTTCGGCCGGCGTGAAATTGAGATTGCAGAGCAAGGTGAGGAGTTTTCTAGAGGACAAAGAAATATAATGTTATATCTGATGGACTTCTGTGAGGAAGAGAGAGAGAGAGAGAAAGAGAGATTCAAAAGTGCAGTAAAGTTCAAGATCTCCTGAGAAACAGACAGAGGTCCTTCATCAGCTGTGCAAGCAAAGTGCAAGCCACTTTGTCCAAAATGTCCTGTTGCTATGGAAACCTTGTGTACTTCACTACAATGATCAATATCTATCTATCTATCTATCTATCTATCTATCTATCTATCTATCTATCTATCTTGTATGTGTGTGGTTATGACATCCTGCAGTCCTTTTTCAGTGTGCAATAACTAGTGTTAGTGCCATTACCATGGCTTATGAGCAACACCTTACATAAACATGGATATTTCTGGTGACGTTTCACACTCCTTAACTGAGATCATCTCATTTATAATCTGTACACTGCACTTGAGCCAGTTACAGTTCTATAAATGCATAAGAACCTCAGTAATTCTTACATTGCCAAGAAAAACAGAGCTAATGTTTTTTTATTATTATTATTTAATAAACCTGCTAAATTTTGCTCCATTTAATAGTTGCTTGTAAAGAGGTGTCCACAGAATGTGATCTCTGACAGATCATCAGGACTGGTTAACAGCTGTTCCTGGCAGCACCAATCAGCTGCTGTTGTGGGTTATTGTTTGTTTTTGTTTTTTTTTCTTCCAGTTCTTTGTCACTGTACATCTGTTTGGAACAAAACATCACATTTCACATTTTTATTGCTCAGTTGTTTTTTGAACACAAAACAATACATTTTAGGACTAAAGTTAGAATCATGGTTCTGTTTAATAGACAGCTAAATTCCTGGTGTTAGCTTAACTCCTACAGTGCTGAATGACATCTCTGGTGTTTCATGTGCAACCCAGTTGAACACAAACACACACTGTAGGAGTTAATTCTGACCGGGGGATTTTGCTGTGTATACAAAACATGTTTTTGCCAAGTTTTCTTGCCCAAGAAATAGTTGAGTATGTGTCTGGTAAACTGGTTCTGGTGCGCAGTGTTAAGTGCTCATCTTTTTGATGTTTTTTCAGACATGTCTGCTCTGATCTCTCTGAGGAAACGCGCCCAGGGGGAGAAGCCCCTGGCCGGGGCCAAAGTGGTCGGCTGCACGCACATCACTGCCCAGACAGCAGTACGTTCTGCAAAGCGCACGTTGCTGTTCTTATTCTGAAATTTAACGCAGGTGTTGCGTTTCTTAAGGCCCACTATAATAAACTGTCCAGCTGCTATTTTTGTAAGTGGGCACGCAACCCGGAGTGCAAGCATGCAGCTGAGTCTCACGCTTGTGTTCATTTGCCTGCTTGTTCGCATGTTGTGCAGGTGCTGATTGAGACCCTGGTGGCCCTCGGCGCTCAGTGCCGCTGGGCTGCGTGCAACATCTACTCTACTCAGAACGAGGTGGCCGCCGCCCTGGCTGAGATTGGTAAAGTGAATCACGGCCCTCCTGTGTCAGGATCCAGCCCTCATGGACCACAGCACTGCTGGATCCAAACTGAACCTTGTGCTTAACTTCATACATCTTCACCTGATCCAAAGTCCAAAAAAAGTTGATTCGGAGAACGCCGTGCAAGGCGACGACTAATCTCTGCTATGTTGTGGTCCTTCAGGGCATGAAATTGACCTTATTGCAATAAACCCTTCTACACTAAAGCCGCTTCCAAATCCATCTAAACATCTAAACATCTCCAGCACCATGTCAAATTAAAATACTGACAAACAGGCATCACCAGACTAATCTTTTAAACAACTTCTGATTGTCCTTGAAGAGATTACACCTCTGTTTCATGACTGTAATGCTGTGTTTTAAAAGGGGTGGCAGTGTTTGCCTGGAAGGGAGAATCTGAGGATGATTTCTGGTGGTGCATCGATCGTTGTGTCAACACGGAAGGCTGGCAGGCAAACATGGTACGGCCTTCCCCCACTTTGCCCAGACAGAAGAATTTTCAGCACCTGATTCCACTGCATTATAATACATATGTTGACTTTGCTTCACACTGAACTTCAAACTGGCAGCTGCTATCTTAGTGTTATTAGCAAATCTGCTCATTCTCACTCATATTTAATGATGGAGTATGGGTGACTGTGATTACTGTCTTGATGACAGATCTTGGATGATGGTGGTGACCTGACTCATTGGGTGTATAAGAAGTATCCCAGTGTCTTTAAAAAGATTCGAGGTATTGTGGAGGAGAGCGTCACTGGAGTTCATAGGTGAGATGGGTATCCCTAGTGCTTCGAAATATACTGCTTGCTCACTGTGTCACAAGATCTAGACTGAGACGTCTCTTATAGCAGCGTGTCCCATTTCAAGATTCCAGCCAGACAGTCCACATTGTTGCCGTGTCCCAGTTTGTGATATACCTGAACTACGCAATCAGGAATACTAATGCTAGTTACAGTTGTGTGAGAAACTAAGATGTGAACAAAAATGTGGACTGGCCTGTTGGATTAATAGTATTGTGTATGTTGAACCATGACATATGAAGCCATATCCTGACCAGTGTCATTGGTGATGGATCTTATTCCCATTTCCCTTTGATGTGCCTCGACTCATGGCTTCAGGCTGTACCAGCTGTCTAAAGCTGGGAAGCTCTGTGTCCCTGCCATGAACGTCAATGATTCTGTCACCAAGCAAAAGTTCGACAACCTCTACTGCTGCAGGGAGTCCATCCTGGATGGGTAAGGGCCTTCGATGATCGCCTGCTATTTTCTGCTTGGTGTATCTCTTCTCTTTCTGGGGTGATTTCACACAGTTAAAGCTCTGTCCTGACAGCATGTCACTGTGATCTGTTTCTGGTTCTTTTTCAGTCTTAAGAGGACCACGGACGTGATGTTTGGCGGGAAGCAAGTGGTGGTTTGTGGTTATGGGGAGGTGAATCAGCAGTGACTTATTTCAAGAAGTGATATGACGCATATCACGAAATGTGTTCATAAAGCTGTGTACTGTTTTTAAAAACATTTCCAGGCTTTTGATTTTTGGGGTGTTGTTTTTTGGGGGTATTGTTTTTTGTGGTGTTTTTTGGTAAGTGGTTTTTTGGGTGGTTGGTTTTTGGGGTTTTGTTTTTTGGGGTGTTGCTTTTTGGAGGGTTGGTTTTTTGGGGTGTTGTTTTTTGGGGTATTGTTTTTTGGGGTGTTGTTTTTTGGGGTATTGTTTTTCGGTTGTTGTTTTTTGGGGTGCCCTGTTTGTGCTGAGGTTTGGGTGTCGATCTGCTGTCATGCAGGTAGGCAAAGGATGCTGCTCTGCTTTGAAAGCTCTGGGAGCCATTGTCTGCGTAACAGAGATCGACCCTATCTGTGCTCTCCAGGCTTGGTGAGACACACATACATATAATACAAACACTCATTTTCTACAGTTAAGGCCAATCAAACCAGATGTAAAGGAAAATATTGTAAAATGTACTATTTACAGTGCACTGGTGTAGAACATTTGATATATACATACATAGAAACATATTGTGTGTGTGTGTGTGTGTGTGTGTGTGTGTGTGTGTGTGTGTGTGTGTGTGTATACATACAATTGCAGCCCCTATTTCTGTAGCTGCTACTTTAGCTTAATCTTGATAATGACATGGATCTTATCACATCTGTATATCATGTTTTTATCATGCGTTAACTGTGACAGTCGACTAAATATTCGATTACATTTTCCACAGCATGGACGGTTTCAAAGTGGTTAAGCTGAATGAAGTAGTCCGCCAAGTGGACATGGTTATAACCTGCACAGGTAGGCCTCTCGGCACATTAACACCTTGTGTGGTTTTTTTTTTTTTCTTCCTGCTTCGAAAGCCATTCTCCCTTGTTACTTCCAGCACTAATCAGCACTCAAACATGCCACCTGATGCCCTTGTTTGCTGCCTCTTAGCTGCCCCCACTGGGGGCAGGCCTTGTCTAAACCATCTGGGGAAAACCCATGTTTGCACTCAACAAGCTGTAAATGCCAGCAGGACATAAGCTAGGAAAGAGGCAGAAAAAGGGGCGCTGTCTTTCTTTAGGACATTCTGTCTCCCTTTCCCAGTGAAACGCTTGGCTCCTCAAAAGACAGATTTGCTTTGAATTTATCGTTGATCTCCTATATATTAATGATTGTGCACTATATAAACACTGTATAAACATGAATCAGTTTGTACTGTATAGTGCCTTGACTTTATAGACCGGATACTATTTCTTTAGTTAGGTTCATGAATAAGGGGGTGAATCTGTGTCCACAGGGAACAAAAACGTGGTTACCCGTGAGCAGCTGGATCGTATGAAAAATGGCTGCATCGTGTGTAACATGGGCCATTCCAACACGGAGATAGATGTGGTGAGTGTTGGAGGGACTGTTATAAACCTTACCCTTAACCTGTGTTGTGTTTTTGAACAATCCTTTACAAGGCTCCTCCTGGCATTGGATTTGCTGTTTGAATGAAATATGCATTAGGACTTAAGCATAGGCTGTGTGCTTTTCTGCTTAAACCATCGGAAAGCCTCTGATCTGCCTGTTACTCATCAGGGCGGCATTGAGGGTGTGTGTGGATGTGGTTATGTGTGTGTGTGTGTGTGTGTGTGTGTGTGTGTGTGTGTGTGTGTGTGTGCTGATTTCACTGGTATCCTCCGTGTGTAGGCGAGTCTGCGGACTCCAGAGCTGACCTGGGAGAGAGTGCGCTCGCAGGTGGACCACGTCATCTGGCCTGATGGGAAACGGGTCATCCTGCTGGCCGAGGTGCTGGAGCGCGTTGCTGTTGTCTTTGATCATTGGCCCTTTAACGTGTGTAACGAGGTCCAATAGCTGCCTGTGTTGCGCTTTCAGGGTCGGTTGCTGAACCTGAGCTGCTCTACTGTGCCCTCCTTTGTGCTGTCCATCACAGCCACAACACAGGTGAGTATTTGGCACCCATGTCCTTTGTACATGTGTTTTTTTTAATATATCAATGTGCCTGACACATTGATGTTGTGCTTTCTTATGTGGGTTTATCTGGGTTGTCTTTTTAGGCCCTGGCTCTTATAGAGCTGTACAACGCACCAGAGGGGCGCTACCGGCAGGACGTCTACCTGTTGCCCAAAAAGATGGGTAATACTGCATTATGGGAAACCTGCACAGAGCAGCTCGTAATAAGGACGATATCAAAACCGTGAAATGCTGGCCATGATGAAATGATGAACGAGTGACGTGCATGTTGTGTTTCAGATGAATATGTGGCAAGTTTGCATCTGCCCAACTTTGACGCCCATCTCACAGAGCTGTCAGATGAACAAGCCAAGTATATGGGCCTTAATAAGAATGGACCCTTCAAACCAAACTACTACAGGTAGCAGCATCACATTAAATAATCTACTACTGCTAGGCAGTACAACATTTCTGTAAATTTTCAATTTTAGGTTTGGTGTCAGAGCTATTACATTCTTTGAACAATAGAACAAGCCTGTCATCTCACACCTGACAGTGTGTATGATGGAGAAAAATATTTATTTGTCACCCCCTACTGTTTGCAAAGAAAAGATCAGTTTTACCATCTGCATTTGCCAATGACCAAGAATACTAGAATACTTAGAATGACCTAGAATACTATAATACCTAGAATACTATAATACCTAGAATTCTAGAATACCTAGAATACTAGAATGCTTAGAATAACCTAGAATATCTAGAATGACCTAGAATACTCTAAGATTTGTTTTTTGTAGCTGAGACAAGGTAAATCATTAAAGTTTAACTGATAGTTAAAGCAACATAAATATATGTGCATGATTATTTTCTAACAGGCCAAATAGTGTATTGCTCATAATCATGTATGTTTATTTTCACAGATATTAGTATGAATTAATCACAGCGACCTTCATCAGGGAAGGAGAGTCCTGCATTAGCCAAGCAAACCAAGAGATTTATTTTCTATTTACTGTACATTTCTAAAAGAATACTTGATTCAAAGTGAATGTTATTCTTATTTATAGTGTTATTAACATATAGTGACCAAATTCATGTTTTCCACATGTAAACTATACTCAGCTAACATTTATTGCATTATATTATGCAGGAGGTATATCTTCTAATCATTTAAGGGGACTGTGGTTGCTAGGCCTAAAATTGTGCCATTGTGGTAGAAGTGAAGAATCTGAGAGGGAAACATTCTACACAGTTAATTAATTTTAGTACTTGTTTTGGTTTTCAGTATTATGTTGAAAGTCTGTATGAAGCTGAAAACAACAACAAAAGCATTGAGTTATTCTCAGAAATTTGACAATGACTCACTTCAACTGAAGTATGCTTGTGAGAGTATAGTTCCGTGTTCAGATCTTCAGCTTTTGAATGATTGATTCTCTTTGCCATTATCTATTTAACCAAGTCTTTGGAAATTCACATAGACAAATTAACTAAACTGTTCTTTATTATTGTGTCATAAGAATTCACAGTTTCTTTCCTGAATAAGGAGTTGTCATAGGTACACATGTCAGTTCTTCAGAATAAAGTAACATTGTCTCTGCTGTTCTACATTATGTGTATTACTCCCAAGGGCTAGAGTGTTCTGGCAATTAGATACTCAGTGTGCACTGGGAGTACCAGCACAGAACGCCTGCATGGCATTTGTACAAATATGTACCAACAGGTAGTTTCTCTGCTCTACTTCTGCCATCTCTACTTAACCTTGTCAGTGGCCTTTGACAGAATTTGACATGACTTCAGAAGTTAACTATTGAGCTGGGTCGTATCCATCATCCAACAATCAGCTAAGCAATTAAATGTTTTGCTTTTTTTTTTTTAGTTCTATGACTAGCTAGTTTCCTAGCACGTCTTGCTCCAGACACATACCTTTTGCTTAATATAACAAAATCAGTGACAAAAATCTCAAATATCACTGTGAAAGCATTTGAATAGGCCTACCTATTTATCTTGACTGAACTAAATTCTATTTGTTAACATACTTCTTTTGTCAAATGACATGTATTCCCTGCCTTGTTATTATCATTAAATGTCTGATCTGTTAAAAAAAGTGGATTGGGGTTATTTGCTGTAAATATAGATACGTTCACTGGCTATAGTTAGTCCAAATGTATTCTTTCTTTTTTTTACAGTTAGTATTGTGAAAAGCTTTTAACTTTTAGCATGTACTATAACTACATTTTACTCTATGGTGTGCAGTGAGTTTTTCTTAAGGACTTTTCACAAGCTTTGTGAACTCTTTTCTGCCCTGCCAATAACAGGTTCTAGGCAGTTCATAATGACCCTATATAAACTTCATTACCCATGCTCACCTGTTCCCATTGTCTTCCCAAGTCCACTACAAGTAATGTAAATCCTAGAGAGGAATTAATTCTAGTCTAAGTAATGTTAACGCTAAGTAACAATGTCAGTCATAATGTGAGTCAGATAGTTACATAACAGAACCTCAACTGGAATCAGTACTAAGTGCAAGCCGGGAGCAGCAAGCAGCAAGTGAGGAGCCTGTTGACAGGCCATCAGCAGAAACACCAGAAGCTATCGCTACCATAGCCAACCACGAAATTTACAATAACATTAGTAAAGTTGAATGGCCCCATTGTTAGTAAAGGATCAAGTGATGCATTTAAGTGCACAAACACATACATACATTTTGGGTAAGGAGCTAGTTTAGGTGTCACTTTAGTTTTCAAACGTATTGTACCCTAAACTATTTGTTTTTCCACAGTATGGTAGGATCTGTACATTAAGAATACATTGCATTTTTTCCACAATTATCTGAAGCATGTGTCATGTCTGGACACCACATTTTAAACACTTGCAAGTTTGCAGCTTCTCTAAAAATATGTTCCTAAAATCCCCAATCAGCAAGGTGACACATTAATCATTCTTTAGACATAATATGAAGGACATATTACCTTAGAATTATTCACAAATCCACTTTGTTAAGCTACCCTCATAAGACACCATAAAGCTGTCTTGGAAAGAGAACTGGTGAGAGATTACTACAGAACTTTGGGACAGTATTCCAGAGGGAATTTATGAGTCATCCGTTTATGTCAAACATCGGCTGATTCAGTGCATGAATATCCATGGTACCAAAGCGAGACCTTCTAACGTTTACAAAGATGTGGATCCATCATGTGACAGCTGCCATCTTATATAGAGGATAGAGTTCCTCAGTTTTGTTAACATGGAAAAAAATCAGATGTGTTGACTAGCTCTATCAAGAAATTTTCTTAAATGTGGCAAAAATATTGAACAGTTTGTTTTCTAAATTATTAAATGCATTAAAATACATACATATGCTTTCTCAATTTTGCAATGTATAAAGAAATATATATAATTCATGGATGAAATGGGTGCTGAAATTCTGAAACAAGTAAATAATCAAAGGCAAAGAAAAAGAAAAGGTCACCACACAGGTCTCCAACTGAAATATTTAATGAACGTAATGAAACCAAACTGAAAAGGGATAACTACAACGAGAGGCCCAGTGATGTTAAAGACCAACAAGGGCTAAACAAAAACTGAGAAAGACATAATGATCCTCAGGTAGTGAGCTAATTAATAAATAATGCCCACCACCTGAGGAAAGCATGGACAACATAAATTAATGGAAGTAAACAATAACAAATAGTCCATGTGCTCCGTTGTTGCCACTACCGGAGAATCCCAGTAGGATGGTAACAACTTCTACACATTCTCGCTTCAAAGAGCTAAATTCTGAGCTTTTCTGAGCCCCCCTGAAACTAGTAGAAAATGCACTGGAAGATGCAAAAATGGATGAATCCCACATTCATAACATTATGTTGGTTGTTGGTTCCACAAGAATCCCAAAGTTCCAGACGCTTCTACAGGAATTCTTCATGGCAGAGACCTCAAAAAGAGCATCAACCTGGGTGAAGCAGAGGCTTCTGGTGCAGCAGTGCAGGCTGTTCTCCTCATGTGTGACATCTGTGAAAATGTCCTGGATCTGATGCTGCTTGACGTGGCTTCACTTTCACTGGCCAGCCGTATGAGTCATGCCCACCTTCACGTAACACCACCAAAACCACCAAGCAGACCCAGATCTTCACCTGTTCCAACAACTAGCCAGGCATGCTTATACCAGGTGTTTGAAAGTGAAAGATTCATGACCAAAGACATCAACCTACTCAGAAAGTTCAATCTTACAGTTATCCTCACAGCACCATGCGGTGTAGTCACCTTTGATATTCACACAAATGGAAACTTGAATGTGTCTTCTGTGGACAAGAACACAGACAAAAAGAATAAGAAAAGATCGAAGATTGAAGATGAAAAGGGAAAGATTAAAGATGAAAAGGTAAAAGGGAAGATCATCAAGAAGAAGACCTTCAAGTGCAAGAAGGTAATCAGTTGGAGAACAATCACCTGGCAGTGAGCATCAGCAAAAGGAACTGGGGTGTGAGATTAATCCCATCATCTCTAAACTGTACCAGGGATGAAAAGAACGCCAAGGGAAGCTGTGGAGCTCATGTACAGTCCAACACACAGTAGCTTGACTGAATGCAGCCATTTCACATAAAAAGGTTAAGTGCATATAGTAGCAAACTCAAAAGGACTTTACCTGCAAGCCTAGTGAAGGACCTCTTAAAAATTTCTAGTTTCTTTGGAAACCTTGTGTACTTTGCTACAGTTTTGAATATATATGTAGTATTGTATTATTGTATTATATAATTGAATTAATACATATAAACGGAAGACAACCAGCTTTAGTCTACCATCTGCAAATCATTGGGCAATTACATAATTACTCAGTTATACAGAGTTGAATTAAACGGAATTTAATATGGAAATACATAAATATATAACGTGATACTAATATTTTTAAAAAGTGTATATTAAGTATGTAGTCCAAAATGACTTAATGACTGCAAAATGACTGCAAAATGACTTAATGACTGCAAAAAAATGCAAGAAAACTTATATTTAATCTTTACGTCGCACACTAGATGGCACTGTAGGACAACTTGAATGTCTAATGGCGTTTGAAATGGGAAAGATCAGTAGAATAATTGCAGTAGAATAATTCCCTTGACTGCTTCAGCAGTGCTTATCGTTACTGATATACAAATAATGGTAGTTTGTTTCTGGAGTACCTATATCCACAATCAAACATTTGTTACATTTTTGCGTAAATTTGATATAGCACAAAATAGCATCAGCTGCAGTTAAAAGCTACATATTGGTGTGTTTTATGGCACTAAAATGGGTCTGTATGAGTCAATCTACAAGTTACTTTGAATATTTACGCCTTTTCACTTTTATTACACTATTCTACCACAATCCTTACCTACTAAACTGTTTTTGGGTTTGCAAAAATATTAACGTAATGTTTTACAAAAATGGACACAGTGCAAGCAGACAATTACTTTATCTTGGTATTCTTGTAAATGTATGACTTTAAAACCTTTTCATATAAAAAACCTAAATGTACCTTTTCAAGCCAATCAGAATGCCTAAAGTTATAGCTGTTTATAAATATGGAACATACTTAGACATGTTAAATTCAAAACGGATATTCTTCACAATTTCGAAACAGAAGGCAAAGAGTTAATCTGCCGTTGCTGGCGCTCAATCCATCCCCCTGGGTTGTGGTTGCGTCGCCTGACTATGGTGAGGGAGGATACTTGAAGAGATGCAACAGATCTTTCTCAACAAACTGACTTCGCCTCATCCTCCGTCAGCGCTTGGATTCTGAACATAAAATAGAAATTTTCTATCAGGAAGGTTGTCGACACTGTTTTTCTCCTGTAGTAACCACTGTACTTCTTGAAACTTTGACATATTTTTGGAGATTTAGAGATAATACAAGCACAGGTGAGAGCCCTTTATGATTTTTGTAATGTATGAAGTTGGACTGAGGCTTTAGCAACAAGCATGGGAACTGTTTAAATGTGTGACAAAGCTCCAGCTTCCAAGCACCGACGTATAGGCTGTACTTCAGATATTTAATAATACATGATGGAGCCTTAGAGCTGAAGGTGTATGGACCTTTGAAACAACCGACTGAAATGAGACATTTACTTAAGTATATTTCTGTTCTTATTTTGTCACTATACTTAGAAATTAACGGCCACGGCGAAAAAACGCAAGTTTCCATATTTACTTAACAATTTTTTAATGTCTTTAAATCATATATCAGACGAAGTGCTCGGATAACAGGTGGTTTGTCATGTCTGAAAGGCCATAGCGACCGACGTTGCCCTGATGATACTATGTTGATAATAACGGAAACTCCTTCCAGTAGTTTTGTTTCCTTGTGCAGATGATACATGTTATAAAACAGAGATTTTAAAACCAAGTAAGGGAGTTACCACGGGTAGCCTCTCCATCTAAATCTATGATTAGCTCGGTGTGTGTTTCGTCTTATCGTGGGCGCAAGTCAGGCAACAAACCTCCGTCTAAAACATGTCTAAAGGAAGATATGGCCAGGGGGGAAGATTCGGACAAAATAATAATCAACGTTGGTGGCACGCGTCACGAAACCTACAAGAGCACCCTTAGGACCATACCCGGCACCCGCCTTGCTTGGTTAGCCGACCCGGAAACCCAGGTCAACCCAGACGCAGACACGGGACAACCTTCCACCAACGAATTTTTTTTTGATCGACATCCAGGCATATTCGCATACGTGTTGAACTACTACAGAACTGGCAAGCTTCATTGCCCTGCTGATGTGTGTGGCCCGCTGTTTGAAGAGGAGCTTGCGTTTTGGGGCATTGATGAGACCGATGTGGAACCTTGTTGCTGGATGACTTATCGCCAGCACCGGGATGCAGAGGAAGCGCTCGATATTTTTGAACCACCAGATCCCGAGGATACTGAGGATGATCGCGATCTGCCACGGCGCTTTGGTATCGAGGACTGCCCTGACCGGTCTAGAGGGTGCTTTGAAGTTTGGCAACCAAAGATATGGGCTCTGTTCGAGGATCCCTACTCCTCCCGTGCTGCCAGGGTAAGATAGCATAATTTTGAATTTAATGAGAATATACATCAAATACAGACGTAAAACGTAAAATGACGTATGAAGTACCTGCTACGCACGTGAATGCTCGGTATCAACAGGTGCTGTGTTACTATTGTTTGAAAATGAACGAAATGACACGAGTGACGTAATGTATAGAGGTTTTACTATCTAAATTTCATTTTGAGCTTTGTGAGTAATGACAGCAGACGAAGTGTCGGGCATTTGGTACCACGGTTACCAATGGAAACACGTTCGGCACAAACTGTTGACAATAGCTGCACCTGCATTCATGCCACAGCGGATGAATAGCAAACACAGAAGCACTCTCATATGTTGTTCACAGCTGTAAAAATCAGCGCTCCTATTGAGCATTGAATATTGAGGTACCTTAAAACAATTAGTAAATGAAATGGCACTGAAATATTATCGAGTACTGCTTTGCAGTTTTCATCATTAAATGAAAATGACAAGAGTGTTTATCATGCTAACGATATTAGGTACTCGCAATAATATTTGCTTCTAAGTTGATACCGGCTAATGATTGCCTAAAATTACTAGATCGGCTTGCTCAACGTTAGGTTATAACCACACCCAGAAATACACATGCGCTTACCTTTCTTGAAAACTAGTCATTTATATTTTATAGTACATAATGATTAATGAATACAAATATGTTTAATTGAATATGAAATATTTATACTGGTGGATCACATAAATGCCGAAAAATAGCCCCCCACCGTTCGACTGACTGTCCAATTACTGACATCCCAACAGCCTTTAGGAAAAACTCCAAAAACAACTAGTGAACTATAAAATTAGGCAATGGCTTCTATTATGTGATCTACCACGTAATACTGGTGTTACTGTACAGATATACACTCAGAAGCATTGACTACTGTCTTAAAGGGTTTCCACAGCACCGGTTGGCTTTCAGTATCCATATGCCAACGAAGGACAGCTGAGAGAGAGGGACAGAAAGATTGCAAGAAAGCAGAGCAAGACTGAAGCAGTAAATCATGTCATTTGTCTGTGATTGTGCCTGTGTTACACCACTGTGTTTTTGTGTAACTTTCCTCTGTGCCTGTAACTTGTGTTTACCAGCATCCTAAGTCACATGATTAGCTATAATACAATTATGAATACATTAATATGTTCATAATGGACCTGCTGCCACACAGTTCTAGGAATACGTACATAGACAGCAAACTGTTGTGATTTTGAGATATAACACCTGTATGCTTAAATTACAGTCATGAAAGGTATTATGAATGCTAAAGCAGGACTCGAGCAGATGCCTTAATAACTATTTCATGTATTATTGTGAATGGATGAGTTAACACGTTTTGGTCTCTGAAAATGCTGAAATATAACAGTATATTTACTTTGTATATTTTATATGTATGTATTTCTGTAATTTGACAAAGGATAGTTCATATATTTGGTCCCTCAATTATACAATTACTCTAAATCACTCTTTCTGTTATTTTATTTATTTATTTATTTATTTTTTACATAATCCACACTGCCATATCACTCCTCATCTCTTTCTTCAGCTGAACATACATACATACATAGATACATACACACACACACACACACACACACACACACACACACACACACACACACACACGCAGCTCTTAAAGCATTTAAAACACCACTGCTGTCTCTCACTAATACCAGTGTTATGACTCGCTCTGTTCTGGGTACTCCACCTCCTGAGGTCTCTGGTCCTCTCCCTTTCGTTGCTGGTCGCGTTATAAGCCATGAGTTATAAGGCTCATGTTTCCTGAATAGCTGCTTCTCTTGGTTCTCTAATGCAGTTTGGAATAGAATTTAGGGGGTTACTTGGTCTGTAGAAGCTGTAGCAAAAATTGAGGGATGGGGAGCCGGTGTTGTTCGGTGGTAAAAAGACGTTATTGATTGGTTTTCCAGATTAAACCAGGACCAGACTAGAAAACTGGCTGATTAGCCCAGTAAATCTCATCCATACACAGCCTATCTAGCAGACAGCTGGCCACTTAAACATAGCTTGTTCTGTTAAGGCTGTGTGTACGTCTAACAGGGAGTACATGCTCTCTAAATAAGATTTAAAGCTATTTATAAATGCTGTTGCTTGAAAATAAAGCCACAATATTAACAGTAATGTATATTCAGTTTAATGTTCTGTGAGTCAACGTGTAGCATGTGAATCGGCTCCACCTTGATATCGCAGCAGCGTGAGAGGAGCACTGCTCTTGTTGTTTTTTGTTGTTGTTTTTGCTCTACCTCATCATTACTGGGTTCACGGATGGACTCAGCAGTAATTAATCACTGGCTGGGTAATTGGATGAGGCGTGAGGAGCTACGCTGGCCTCTCTTCTCTGACGCTGCGCTGAAGGCGTCCGGAGCCCAGGTGTCTGAGCGCCGCGCACCGACTCCTTGAACGGTGGAATAAACACCCTGCTGCATTTCATTTAATCTCATCTCATCAAAACTCCTTTCATCTCTCATAAACGCGAATCCGAATTAAACACACCAGCTCTGTATGCTCTAGACTGCTTTTATGAAACCCACTTGAAGGTTAGTTGCGTTTCCCTTGCTCTCCTAAGTACTTTATGCATTCGCATGTATGGTTGATTCTTCTGTTTCCTCCTCAAGAAAGGCCATCAGCAAGCATAATGGCCGTTTTCACAGTTTATCCACTGGGCTACAAGAAAACAAGCAGTGTGGTGAAAAACTGATCTACATGACCGCGGTGAGAATGCGCCGTCTGAGCTGAGGCACTTTCTCCTTGCGTAGTGCACAGTCCAAGTGCTTTTTGATACCCAGGAGAATAAGAAGATAATGCTCTCATGGATGTAGGCAGGCAAATAGCAATACATGGTAATACCATAAGTCCATTTCTGGTCATTAACAGCCACTTAGGCTTTCAAAGAGAACATTAGCGTACAATCTGCTCACATTACTCCTGTTCTTTACCAGTCACACTGGTTACCAGTTTCAGAGTGTATGCGCTACAAAATCCTTCTGTTAGTCTCCAAGACTGCATGGCCCTGCTCCCACCCAAACTGCTACTCCCATATGTCTTGTTTTGCAAACAGAGGTCCTCTGATTCTGGTCTGCTGGCTATAGCTAGTTTCAAACTGGCCTCTATGGATAATTGATCTTTTATTGTCTATTACTGTTTCTACCCTCTGGAACTCATTACCTGTATTCGTACTTTCACCTGTATTTCTACTTACAAAGCCCAGCTTAAAACTTAAAAATCTTTTCCCAGAATGCTTTCACTCTTAGCTACTCTTAACTACTACTTCTGGATAGGGAGAATTTTATTTTATCTTTTTTTCTAAAATTGTAAAGCAGCCTTGTGAAAGGTGCTATATATGTTTAATTTATTATTTGGAATAGCTGTAAATGACACCATTTGGAGTGTTTGCACAGAGGTCTGAGTGTCAAACATGAAGAAATACTGACCAGCAGTCTCTACGGTTCACAAATAATACTAAAAAATAATACTCCAACGACATTTTCTTTGTGCAAATTGAGAGCAGTCATGACTTAGCCTTTGGAGCAGTGGAAGGACTTTTCTCCCTGTACACTTCAACAGGCACCTGCTTTCCTTTGAACCAGTTTGAGATTCTATACTCTGAGCCGTTCTCAGTCCAAAGGTTTCTGTGAGTATAATTGTTATTTTATTCTCAGCATGCACACTACTGCAGCGTAGCGCAAAACTGCTTGGAGCTGTTCTTGGACATACAGGCAGATTCCACTTCCAAACATAATCTTCCATACCTGAGTCAACTAGGGAAGGTCTTCTGAAGTATCCCCATATCAATAATATAAAATCATCAACAACAACAACAACAATAATAATCATATAGCACTAAATATAATTATATTTATATAGTGCTTTTCAAAAAACCAAAGACGCTTACAATAATCATAAATAAAGATTATAGTAGTTTCATTTTGCCTTTATATTGCAGCAACAGCTGCTGACAAAATGAGCAGAAAGCACCAAACTTGCATGTCTAGAACTCCAGTATTGCAGAAAGCTTCTGCAGCCACTGGCACGGGTTCACACATAGAGACATGTCAGTTTTAATTGTAACTTTAATGTCTTTGTAAGCCTCTGTGTGAAATATTATACTGACATCTTTCAGTTATCTTTGTGCATGATGCCAAACCCAGGTGCACACAGTCCATGTGCCTCTTGGCCAGGCCCAGAGGAGTACAGTGCGTTATAATTCTCTTAGGAGCCTTTTATGAACACAGTGATGGTGTCTTCTTGGTGTGCCAGACATATTTCTTTGTCATTACCAAAGTGCTTTCGAAAAGACTAGGCAGCTTGCCCCTCTTTGTTTAGTGCTGGGATAAACCATTTGGTGTTTAGATAAACCGAATGCAGAGAGTGACTGCTCTGCCTTCCGGGCGGTAATTGAACTTGAAGGTCTACAGCTGCTCTTTAAGCCCCTCCCCCTCTAACTTGTTTTTGTATGCGAGGGATTGATTATATAT
>JAOXYF010000022.1:148908-160189 GCA_028565775.1 Sternarchorhynchus goeldii
GTGTGTGTGTGTGTGTGTGTGTGTGTGTGTGTGTGTGTGTGTGTGTGTGTGTGTGTGTGAGTGTGAGTGTGTGTGTGAGAGTGTGTGTGTGTGTGTGTTACTTAAGTGGACTACCTAAATCTCTTTATTGGGTGTACATGTTATAATCTGTCCCAGTGGTGCCTGTGATGTAACAGAGAAAAAAAAATGCACAAATGTCCATTGTTCTCTGTGAATGTGATCAAAATGTCCTTCACATCTGGACACATGGACAGATGAATATAGAATATCGTCTCTCATGCAAGTGGGAGTTTAGTTTTTCTGGGGTTTTTTTCAGTATATAGTCTGCCATAGTTGCCTTATGTTTAAGAAACAAACAGAATGTTAGTTATAACATACAACCCCACAGTTAAATGAATAAGTGTATCTTGTAAATAAAAGCAGAGTCATATGTAGCTCACTGTTAGGTTATTGAATATATTATACTGATAGAATAATCTTACCACCAAATGCATTATCTGCTATTACAGTAACTATATATATGAAATCAACAGAGATTATTTTTTCTATTTTATTTACTTTTATTGCTGCCACTCCCAGTTATCTGTGTGTATCAGGGATGAAAACACGTAAATGAGTTTCCTTATGTAGGATCGTATGGTACAGTACGGTAACTGTTAATGAAATTGTATGACGTTTGTCTATGGTGATGCTGTTAATATATTGTAAGATGTAGGCATGTGTTTCTATGCACCTCTGCAGGAAAACAAATAAATAAAATATTCCCAGTACTGAAAGCTGGAATGGTGTTCTTAATCCAGAATCTTCACTTGTGTTTCCAATTCCTCATGAGGCTCCTCCTGCTGTAGCTCAGACAGCAGGGATGCACCATGACGACAGTGTGTATTTTGGTATGTTGTCGTTATTTGGATGTGTAAAATGAGAGTGATGCCAAATCCTCCCTCTGTCTGTCTGCCTGTCGACCTCAGCTGCCAAACCTTAAACGTTAAATGCTAAGCATGGCGGAATACACACGTCACCATGGTGATCAGGACAGATAAGCTCTTTTAATTATTGTCGCGCTACAGTTTTCCCTCCATCTCCCTCCTTGTCTGTACCTCTTTTTTTTTGCTCTTATCTCTCTCCCTCCATCTCTCCCTCCATCCCTCCCTCCTTCCATATCTCCATCTGTTTATCATTGTCTTACCAAACTCTTTTGCTTATCTTTTTGTCTGTATTTATTTCATAATTGTGACCTACATTTCAGAATTTGTTTCGGAGCACTGTCACATTTAACAGCAAATAAATAAATAAATAGAGTGATAGCATTCAGTAAAGTTTAGTTATTAAATGACTTTATTCTTACATTCGTTCTTCCAGTCAGCTTTGTGAACAATGATTTGGCATTACATAAGGGACAATGGAATTTCAAGATTATCACAATGAACAGAGGAAGTAGAGCATTATTGTATTACTAATTAATGGTACGGTTACATTGTTTCAATGTTGGTGTAATCTGTAAGACTGATGCTAGTCATGTATGTGGTTACAAAAACCTCCTTGCATTTTTTAGGGTACTTCTTAACACTGTCTAACACTGGTACTTCAGTGCACACTCCACAGAGCCCATGATAATTATGGGTAATTCACTTTTTTCCCATGATTCACCAGCCACATGACAGCATAACTGGCACATTTAAGTTCACCTTGCCCAAAAGCTTACAGAGAGGGACCTTCTGCTTTGGAGGGATGTTGTGGTATTTGTCGGGCACATCAGCTGTCATCCCGTTACCATTTCATTTTGGTGTGCCCTCCCTCAACCTTTGCTGTCTTTTTATTTTTTACCCCACAAAACTAGTTGTCATGGCAATACTGAAGATGGTTGCCATGGGGAGATGCTCATCTGCTGCTTCAGCCAGGTCGCAAAAGTGGCCAACCGGAAATAAAAAAAAAGAAAAGATAGAAAGAACAGTTCTGGTGAAAAAGTGTGTAGATGTTTGGGAGCTGAGGAAAGGAAGTGGAAAGTTTTCACAACAGAAGAGCCAAAGGCCCTCGGTCGGAAGGCCTGGCTCAGCATTTCTTCCTGTTACTGAGTTCCAGACTAAAGACAAACCTTCTTATCACTTCTCTTTGCCCCATACCTGTCAGTTAAAATGGAATAAAACGATTATCTTAAGATTTAAATACACGCCATTATCTCAACGCTTCTTTTATGACTGTACCATAAACATTTATTGGTTATTGGATAGTTATGAGCCTGGCTGAGCTGCATTAAATATTGACATGACAGACTATGAGCACTGACCTCTGTGAAATGACGTATGTGGTGCGACAGCAGAGAGCGTAGCGGTTATTCTCTTACCCGTAGCCTTTTTATGATGCTAATCAACTACACACATGCATACACAAACACCCACCCATGTACACACTCCCACACCCACCCACACACCCCCCCAACCCCCCCCCACACACACACACTCCATGTGGCACAAAGGAGTTGTCATGGTAACCGTGCTCTAAGGCTTTTTTTTTCTATTCGATTCTTTCTGCCACTTTTCCCTTGTCCTCACACTGGCAGTCATGAACGACTCTGGCCACCACCCTCAGCAGTGCCCCACCTTTCACTTTAGTCAACATCTCTTGTTTTGGAAATATGCTTCCTTTTTAAAGGAACCCGCTGTTTTAAACCCAGTGACAACTCATATTTCAGTTTCATATCATTGTGTGTCATTTTGTAGAAAGATTTTTAAAAGAATACCATATAAAGATCAAAGGCAGAATTCTTCCTAGAATTCTATTAGTTTGCCGATTTTGTCTTTTGTGTGTAAACAACTTGCACTCATAAACTCATGCAGTGCAAATAAAGATGGAGATGGTGATGACATTACACACTGGAAGTGAAGTGAAGTAGCTACAGACACTGGTTGTGTGTGGTGGTGATGGACCCTGTAACTGTGCCTGTTAGAAACACATGATTCCTGCTCCACCGTGCTGCTAGATGCGCTCTCTCTCTGGATAATCTCTCTTTCCCAGAGCTAGACTATTGCTTTTCTCCGAGGAATTAGTTTGTTTCAATTCTCCAAAATGAAATTAAACCTGAGACCTTTCTCGTGCAGTCCTGCCCATGGACAGCACATGGCACTGCTGGGATTCAAATCTAAGTCACAGTGGTTTCCATGTGCTACTTCAGGCATAGCCTGGGAGTGCCAGTCCACAGTCGCTGCAAACACATTAGGAGCAGCACGTCCTTTACTGTTGAAGTACATTAAAGAGCCAGAGGGAAAACAGCATTAGCTACAGACTGTCAGCAGGGAGAGACAAGACTCCCTTGGCTAATAGACGTAACTCTGCCTTTGTTCTCCATCTCATATGTTCTGTCATAGCCCAGCACCATGTGTTTATATCCTAGTACCATTCTGTTATTTGTATATGTGTGTGTGTGCATGTTTTTGCAAAATGAAAGGATAAAATCTCCAGACTCCTGTCTCTTCTCCCTTTCAATATGAAAGAGCTTAGCTCCATGTCTGAAGACAAATGTTCAAATTTAGGTGAATAAACAAACCTTAAAAGGCCCACGTGTTTATGCCCTATTGCATTTGTGCCCTGCTGTCTGTGTTTATGCTCTAGTTGTGTGTGTGAGAGGTGTACACACACATGTCTGTGTGTGTGAGAGATGCACACACACATGTCTGTGTGTGTGAGAGAGGTGCACATACACATGTCTGTGTGTGCACTGATTACACACTCCATTCCTCATGCATGTCCATCCTAAAATGTTTCAGTAACACATTCCAGTGAAAAAAGGTAGTATTAGTACATTATCATATCTAATAAATGCATGGTTAACATTTACACACTATGGGCTGAATTGTAATATGATGAAAAAAGGAGAATCTGTTGCTACGTGCTGACAACAGATTTAGTGCAGCTATGGACAACACTGTGTCTTTCTGTGTGTGTATCTATGCATTGTGAAATGTCACCTGCAGATCCAACTGTGTTACATTTCTGCTGGATGCCAGATTTGGCAGAGGAAGCCTGCCCACTGCTGGCAATGACAGCACACAAGCCAATTACCTTGGCTGAAGGCCCAGTTGCAGCAGAGATATAACAGATGAAAGCCAGCTCTGGGACAATATGGAAATGTGCGAAAGCCTTCATATACACATACAAAATTGTGCAAAGCACAAAATAACGACCCCGTTTGGGTGGGGGAGTGTGCAGGTGTGGCTGGACTACGACTGTGGTGTAGCTTGCTTTGCAGGCGACAGGCTTTGTCAAACTTAATGCGTGTCAAAACACTACGTCAACAACGCAAGCCGACAGGTTGCCAAATAACGGAGGTGAGTGAGATTCTTTTAACAGCCCAGAGACAGAAATTCAAAACCCGAGATGCGTGGTGTTCATTAACTAGCATTTGGACTATGCCCTGTATACACACTCATACATGGCCTGTATACGCACCTGCACGCATACCGCCATCATCATCATCATCATCATCATCATCATCATCATCATCATCATCATCATCATCATCTCAAAGCACAGGAAAAGTGCTAATGAGTTCTCCGTAGCTTCCCCATTCAGCCCGAGGGTTGAAGTGTCTGCAGAGCTGCCAGTTCTTTTGGTCCTGTGCATTACTGGCTGGTGTCTTTATCGCAGTCTGTTCTGTTATAGAAGCATCTGGCACAAACTTCTCTCTCTCTGTCTCTCTCTGTTTCTCTCTCTCTCTCTCTCTCTCTCTCTCTGTTTCTCTCTCTCTCTCTCTCTGTCTCTCTCTCTCTGTTTCTCTCTCTCTGTCTCTCTCTCTTTGTTTCTCTCTCTCTCTCTCTCTCTCTGCAGTCTCTCTCTCAGTTCTAAAAAAAGAAAGAAAATCTGCCCAGATTTTCATTCTGATTTGCGTTTGAGTGACCAAATCAAATCAAAGAACGTCATCACATTGGTCCCAGAAAATCTGATCTCATTGTGGCTGTTCAGTCTCAGTCCAGATTCTGCATGTTGCATGCACTCTTCACTGGGTACTTGATCTTTGTAGATGAACAGAGAGCCATTAGCAAACTTGACTATTACTCCGATCACAAGTGCTTGACATACATCAGCACGGCCTAATTGGTTGCCATTACGATGCATATGGATGCATGTGAAACTGAAAAGCTGTTACTATACAGTCCAGATATTCACTTTCACCAGTACATCTGCAGCATTAATATTTATTGTAAGTGCAGAAACTCAGAGTTTGTGGCAGGGGTAAGTGATATACCACACAGCACAGGTAAACTCATTCCCAGTCTGTGTTGTGTGGGAAGTTGCTATACCCTCTCCAGGAAAGACTTCTTCTGTGGGAGCTAGAAAGGTCCCAGCAATTTTAAAATCAGTGATGGAGAGGATGGTGGAGAGCTGCCTCTGTTTTAATCATTTAATCAGTGCTCACTCCAATCTAGCCTTCAATCACGCAAACCAAGGGAACTTCCATGGCAACACGTTTATTGCAAATGTAAAAGCACACACATAAAAACACATGCGCACACACACACACACACACACACACAAACACAAAAATCACACAGACAGACATATACATGCACACACACCAACATATGCAAACACACACACACACACACACACACACACACAAACGGAAATGCATGTGCACAGCTCAACATTAGGCAACACGTTCTTGTTCAAAAATTTATTTTCTTAGCAGTAATTTTTATATATAATTCTTCATTAAACTGTAATATATTGTAATAACTGTTGCATTTGTGATGGCTTTACAGTGAAATAATTCACAGAATAATAAATCAGCAAAGTACTAGAGGAAAGAAATCCTCTTATTGATCCATTCAACAGACTTATTCTGTGAGATAGTTTTACTATAAATGTCTTGATGGACTACATTGTGATGCCATGAGCATGTTGGTAGATAAAACACGAGAACGAGATAAAAACCTATAATTAAAAGATAATAATGCATAGTTATGCAAGTGTCAGCTTTTATCTTTGAGAATCTTTTAGAATATGAGAAAATTCAAGCCTGAATGTGGTGTGAGAACAAAAGTTTTTGTTTTTTTGTTTTTTTTTGTGAGAGTCTAGTTTTTAAGAAAAGGTTAGCTACATCCAGGGAAATTATAACTTGATCAAGATGGAGGATTTAAATACAAATTTAAAACAAACAAACAAAATTGGGTCAAACAGAATGGACAGAAATTTCAAATAGCTGCCCTGTGACTCATTCAAGAAAAGGCCTCATTCTACCTTTTTCTAGATCTCCTGCACATGTGAATAGGATGTAAATAGAAGCACATATGAACAGAAGCTCTTGTACTTTGGAATGAAGCCATTAAAGCAATATGGTTTATCAGCAACATGTTTTCTGCATTTTTCAGTTTTTTACAATGATTGTTTTATAAAATGGAAATATTTGGTGATGTACATCCAAATCACAAAAGATTATAACGTATATATAAAAATGGCATTGTATAACTAAGAGGGCCAAAGTTTAACAAAATAATTTGCTTGGACTGTTGTATAAATGAGTATTTTAACAAGATTTTTGTAAAATTTCTGTTTGTCTATTAGATTGATAGCTAACTGTTTCCCTGTTGTGCGATGTGTGTTCGCCTGTTACCTATTACCTGATTATTTGTTTCTCTCAGCTTGACATGTTCATCTTCAGATGTTCAGGTAAAATGCAATGACACGTCACTGTGTGTAACACGAACATGGGCAGTGCAGTAGAAAGAGACATAAAGTCATACAGCAGAGCTGCTGGAGAATAACTTATCAGTACATTAGCAATATAAGAATTTTAAAGGGAAGATTCATTGTCTCATTTTATTAGAGCTCAGTGATTAGAGATCACTGCTCTAGAAAGGTAATTATTTCACTGTATTTGTCTTTGGAAGCAATGTGTAGCACCAGGGTCTATAAAATATTTAAATGTTCCTTTAAACAAGAACATTGAAGTTAATTTTGAAAAGAAAAGACCATTTCCCTGGTTATGTAATCGCAATTTGTTGGTTTGAGATGCCGTCTCGGTAATCCTTAAAGTTCATGTTACATATCTTTGTGAAGTTTCTTGGATGTAGTGTAGCCACTAGAACAGGGACTGGCAGCATGGAAGACGGTAAAGCAAGAGTTTTAATGGTGCTTTGTGGGAGGAAAGTGACAGGGATAATTGCTGCAGTCTGAGTTCTGCTGCTTTCAACTCCTGTAATGCACAGTTTGAGGTCAGAAGTAATGACACATAGTCAATGGTCAGGAGACCATTACGAAATCCACCTTCCTAATGATGTCTAAAATTCATTTTCTGTTGCAGTACATCTCAGAGTGTAATTGTGTTTACAGTGATTGTTTTAGGGCTTTTATATATGTAGAATTTATTAGTATATTTTGTAAAAGTAAATTAAAAAGCTGCAACTCAAATACGTTTTGAGTAAACCAGCTGAGTAAACTCAAGTGTTTATGGTGAGTAGACTCCATTGACTGGGTTCTCATTCCTTAATGTGCAGAGTGAGGGTCTTCTTTCTGCTTCAGCTCTTTTCTGTTTGTTAAGGTTTATAGAACGGAAAGGTTTGGAAAGGTTTGAAATATCCCTAAAATTATGCTCACATATTACGTCGGCAGACACCCTTATCCAGGGTGACTGATTTAACTGTAAGATAAGATAAAATAAGATAAAATAAGATAAGAAGCCTTTATAACTATGTAACTATGTGTATAATTTATTGCTAGCTGTTGCTTTGTTGTTGCTAGTATCTTACTCTACCTGCTGAAAAACCACATAAAATGAAAAATTGGCCATAAACGTTAATGGGCCCACAGAGGCTTATTGGCTTTGCAATTGTTCAGTTTTCCTGAGTTCTGCAGTTATTCAGACAAAAAAGGGTGGCAGCTGGCGGGCGAAGCCTTCTTAACTGTGTCATATTTCCCTCCGGTCGAGAATCAAAGTTGTGCTCGTTCTAAATGGTTTTGCCTCTGATCCGATTATTCCTTTCAGATCTTCTTCCACAACAATAGCAAACCCTAGAAGCACAGTAATGGTTCACAGTTCAGGACAAGAGCCTTTCCTTGGGTTTTATGTGGTGTGCGGAAGCTCTGCCCTCTCAGAGCACGCCGGGTGTGAACGGACTCTGAGCGCTAGAGGTGTGAGACGGCAGGTGGCGAGAGGTCATCGGCACACACCCCGGGTTCTTCCGCCCCTTCTTCCGGGCCGGCACGCCCTCACATGCCCCGCTCCCCATGGGCCGAGAGAAACAATGGCCTCATGCTCACCATGCTCCAGCTATCTTACGAAGGAAAAGTCACGCACCGCTCTCTGCCGCCAACAGGAAAAAACAAATTTAGTCTTTGTTCCGTTCACCTCTCTCTGTTCTATCTGCAGCCCCTCAGAGATACAGAGTAGTAGTTTCTCAGTACTTTTCTCTTGCTTCTCTCTTTCTAACAAATAACCACCTTAAAATCTATATAGCCATTAATTTTAATATTAATGTTATTTATATTTTTAAATATTTATATTTTATTAGAATCTTTGTTTATTATATAATAATATGGAACATATAAAATATAATAATATATAATACTTTATTAGATTACATAGTTAAGATAAACATGTTTTTGAAGTCATTTTTCCACTATTGTTTATTTGTGGTGAGCGTGTTATGGAGGATTGAAGGTTTTGCCTTATTTGTAGTGAGAGTGTAGTTGGAGTAAAGGAAAAGATAACTGAATGATGTTTGCTAGGAATTTGCTGTTGTGAAGAATCCTGGGAATCAGACAGATGCCTGTGAGGGTCTGTGGCTAAATCAGGTGTCCCAGTGGTGGGAAAAGGGGAAGCAGCCAGTGGCCCTTCAGCCAAGTAAACATCTACGGAGGAACCTGTGAACCAGTGCATCCTCTTCTTTAATTAGCATGTCAGGATGTCAGTCCCAGCTGTAACTTTGTCTATGTCTGTGTGAGAAAGAGAGAGAGAGAGAGAGAGAGAGAGAGAGGATGTGTGTGGTTGAGTGATTGTGTTTGACAGTGTTTTGTGTGTGTGAGTGTGTGCTTATGCGAGTGAGAGACAGAGCATGCATGTGAGTATGTGGGTGTGTGTATGAGAAAGTGAGAGACAGAGGATTGTGTGTGTATGTGTATGTTTGTGCGAGTGAGAGACAGAGGATGTGTGTGTATATATGTGTGTGCGTGTGTGTGTGTTTGCGTGTGTTTGTGCGTGCGTTAGAAAAGCATGAGGAGGCCGAGGTGTTTTTACAGGATACAGATGAGAAGCTTAATGTTCAAAGAGAACACAGGAGAGCATGTGAGAGTTCAGGCGTGACGCACCTACAGTGCAAAACAGAAAAGTGCCCATGAGCCAAGGCAAGACTGTCTGTCATTTCCTGCTCGGTTCTGACAATCTCTGTTTGTGCAGCGGAGGAAAAACAGTCACAGTTTACATAAGTGAGTGCGGAAATGTAGCTTTTGGAACAAAGAATGGTGGAAGTTCTCAGGATGGACCTGAGAAAACAATAAATAATAATAATAATAATAATAATAATAATAATAATAATAACAAAAATAATAATAAAATAAAGAAGCCAATTGGGGTCTTCCAGGTGTTTGAAGTAAAACCTCTACGAGGACAGAAGTAGTCCTCTCTCCAATTTCATTCTGTTGACACTTAAGTGTGAAGCTTTTCCTAAAGCTGTTTGGATTTTCTCTGCTCTTGAGTCAATCCCCATGCGTTTTACCGCGCAGAGGAGAATGTCAGTGCTAAACAGCTCAAACCGCTGTCTGTGTCCCATTGTCAGCCAGAATGAAGAATGCAAGCTGGTGCTGGGTGAGGGCCACTTGGCCCGTCACACTCATGCTGGGTAATTTGTGTCAGAGCTGAGATCTCAAGCCTCTACATGGGTCATCTGAAGCTGAAATTGCCCTGTGTGACAGTTGTATATGGATAAACATGCCTATAAAATTACATGTCCAGCTTGGAGATTCAGCCCTGTATGGGTAAACCTGTGGCAATTTAATTCAATTATTTAGACGTTCCTAAAACGTGAAAAGTCATGTGGTTGGGCTGGAGACCGAGGGGAAGCCACACTAAACTCACACCATTTGTTTATTCACTTAAATTTGAACATTCGGCTATAGACACGAAGAGCTAAGCCGTCTGCTATCACTAAAACAGAAGTGACAGCAAACCTGGTTTCCTATTGCGCATTTTTCATTTATAGCATTTCAGCTAGTCTTATTTTTAGTGCTTTAGATATTATAAACTACTCCGTAGAATCAGTTTTAATCAAATTAGGACATTTGTCTCCAAAATCAAAGAATGAAATTAGAAATATTGTCGTAATTTTAGATTTTCTCTGTCATAACAAGATTACTGTAATGCATGAATCACTAGATTATCTAAAACCATAACTGACAAACTTCAGCTGGTTCAGAGTGCAAGAGCAATAACACACACAAAACCAGAGAGTATATAACACCTGCTTTAGGTTCATTACACTGCCTGTCTCATTTAGAATTTATATTAAAATTCTTTTACTGGTTTACTTCTTTGTGGATTAGCACCTACACACATCTCATGGTGCTTGGCAACGTATGTTTCAAATCAGGTCAAATGCTGCTGTATTGAAAATTCCTGAGATGAAGCACAACATATCTGTTGATATTTACCAGCTCTTTACCAGTTTGTCAAGCATCTGTTACTATCATTAAAAAGCAGCTGAAATCACCAGCAAACATTTTCTATTTAGGCTGTTGTTACATTTAAAATGTGTACAGGTATAGTTCTAAAATGTGTACAGGTATACTAAAATGCACAGGGTGTGGGTTTTGCTAATGTTTGGCTTCAGGTTCATCCCTATTGAGTGTCTAGCATTAGTCTGCCATGGATCCTTGACTGGATCCAGTATCCTTGGTTCCACAATGTCCATACTATATGTAATGACATATCGGTATACTGGGAAAAAAATGGATTCAGAAATTCAGAAAAGATATTTGGATTCATCATGCAAAAAAATTTTTTTTTTTTGCAAGAAGCAAAATCAATGTGGACCAGTTAAGTATTTAGCTATTTAGTTTAACATTCTCTTAGCTACTATATTATTCTGGTCCTGTTTTACCTTAAAACCTTATTTATTGTATTGTTCCTATTTTATTATTACACAATAATTCTATTTTTATTTTTTTACTTGCTGTTTTTGCTCTATTTTATTATTTAGAATTATATTAATTATTCATATTGTGACGGCGGGGTGGAGGGAGCAAAGGCGGACGCTGCAGAGAACATACTTGAAAGGGTTTTATTAAGTGTGTT
>JAOXYF010000022.1:169265-189637 GCA_028565775.1 Sternarchorhynchus goeldii
AACATCAACCGGAACCAAATTCCTTGTGTGTGTAAACATACTTGGCCAAATAAATCTGATTCTGATTCTGATTCTGAAGACATCGGAATAGCCTACCAATGATGTTGTTATGAAGGATAGGACTGTGATAAATTGAAATGAAATGATTCTAAGATAATGGTTACATTTTTTAATATCTTTATTAACTGGAAAAAATAGGCTACTTAGATTTGTGAGGTTGTTTGGTCGCTTGTGCGGCCATCTTGTTGGTGTTTCAGGGAGCATTTTGTAACATTTGAAAAATCTCCATTTGAAGGGCCATGTAGCAGAGGGCTGGGCTAAGTGGTTTGGGCAGCAGGTGAAATGGGATTGGGCCCAAATCTTACTCGGACCCAAAAGTTAAAAAAATGGTAAAAGACTTTACATAAAATAACTAGGAATCCCAGATTGCAATGTATTAAATAAAAAACAATGGAATGTGTAGTTTTTGCATATTTTCATGTGGTATAAGCATATTAAAGGAAAGTGTGTGTATGTTTGGGAGGATGAAAAACAAATGGCAGGTCTTTTAGAAATGAGTGTGATGAACAGGCTCCACTCACCAGGTCCTGAACCCAGGCATTATATCCAGGCGGACTAATGGCCATCTCCACAATGGTGGCAGTGATGAGCACAATAAGACAGACTGGAGACACGTACTTCCACAGATAGAAGTAAAATTTGTATGGTTTGAAACCCAGCATGTCCTCGAGATCCTGCATGAACCTGGCAAACATCACACAGGCATTTATCATTCAAACAGGCACAAAAGGGACAACTATAGATTTAGATTAGGCAGTTGAAAGCTGTTTCTGGGTCGGTCTTAATTCCTTAGCCCACAGAAATGAAAATAACTCCGGATGAGGCAGAGAAGCTTGTGTGCAAACTTCCACAACCTGAATGCGATGCTAAAAATATGCTGCTTACCTCTTGGTGCCATATATCCAGGCCACAGACACATTCTCCAAGATGACTACAATGGTGAGAGGAAGACCAGCAGAATAATCATCAAACATGGTGACAAAGTAGTTCCCAGAGCGCTGGACGAAGAGCAGGCCACAGAGGAACGCCACGATGCAGCAACCCACTGAGGACGTGTGAGGGTTAGAGGTCATTTATAGGGTCCTAATGGAGGTAAAGATGAATGTGTCCACAAAATAAAAGTCTTCCTGCATTTTGACAGTGCATCTAGAGGTAGATTCATCAAACTTGATGGTAACCTAAAGTGACCAGTTTGGCTGTCATTATGCATATAATCCGTATGATCCACATAATACATAAAAAAGTAAACAACTTTATGTATGAAATAAAAAAGGGAGGACAGTTTCCTGTATTTTGACGACGGTAACCATTACACTCTAATAAACTACGGTGAAGGCCAATTGATAAAATGATAAACCAAGAAAATGGTGAAATTACAATAGTTTACTCATTACAGCTCATTTAATAACCTATTCAATAGAAGACAGATGAGCAACAATACCAGACTGACACACTAACAGACACTGGAACAAAGACAAAACTATCAGACATAATATGTGAGCCGATATTTCATATTCATAATAAATATTTTGACAGTAAAAAGAGACCTGTGACTATAGCTTAACTGCCAGAACCTAAACTCACCCTGGGCTGGTTCCAGCTCTGGAGAGATGAGACAGCTGCTATCAGTATCTGCCATATTTCATATATGGAAGGCTGAAAATTGCTAGTATTTTTTTTTTAGTTGCACAAAGGATACCCTACATTCAAGTCTTGAAAATACATTTGTGATGATCCTGTGGGTTCACTTGACACATGCGAGCTTCTGGTCAAGTTTTACACAGCAATATTCTCTACAATTAAGAAGCGAGCAAGTGGTGGAAGTGGTCAGCTCCCTCTGCTGGCCAAAACAACCACAACGTCTGCTTTGCTGACAGATATTTCTGGGGACTTTAAGGGGTGTTTTTTCAGTTAAAAACAGATATTTATGGTTGCAGCTCCACCCGGGGACAGACCCTGGTATGTCTGGTCATCCTGTGGTAACCACGCTATGCGACAAGGTATTCAAAACGTTACCACGGCGATAATTATTGCACCAGTATCAACCTACCACGAAGCTAAATTCACCTGTGCCCTAGGTGAAAGTCAACATCTAAATGAGACCATACATATTAAAGATGCATGCCATGAGTCAGATGACTGAGTAACCCCAGAAATGAGACCAAGGCTGAATTTCCAGTTACATAAAAATGTAATGCATTTGTCACCAAGACAGGAACTGCATGATTGCACAGACTTCAGTAATTCTTCTAAATCATGGCAGAGCAGTAAAACTGATCTCTTTTCAGTCTATATCTATTTATAGTTTCTTCCTCTGTAACACCTAAATTTGGATTTCTTATGGCATAAATTTATGGTATTCTGAGATCCTGCTCAAGCAAGTCAACCTCTTCTTCCTGCACTACTGGTGCAGTTGCAAAGTTTTCCATCATACTCACTTCAAAAAGACCAAAATATGCCTTTTAAATAGATTAGTTCACTTAGTCCATGGAGAACAAGTACAGTGTCTGGCTCTGAAACCTATAGCTGCCTCACTCTAACAAAGATTGTAGTGGCACAGGTCATCATTCTGGCAGGTGGTACAGACGCAAGTCGGTCCAATAAATAAATAAAACAAACGAAAACTAATCAGCATACACTGTACCAAGCCAATCCGAGATTGGTGGCTGAGTCGAAACAGCCTATAAGGAATCGCTAACATAATATGCAAATGAGAACAAAATGCAACAGCACCAAATATCATGCAAATGTAAAAAAAACACTGGAAATCCAGTTATGAATAAGGAATCAATACCATGACGCTAATCTGCTGTAAATGCTGCATGTCTTGCATCATTACAGTGTATTGTTACAAGTCACTAGACACACTGTCAAAACACTTGTTTTTACTTTTGTGGACACACATCATCTGTACGAGAAATCATCCATAACAGTGTAACCTGAATATGAAATTTAGATTAAGTGAGGTAGGTCATGCAATAAATGTGTCTTCATAAATTATGTGACATATATGGAAATCAAAACGCATTTCAAACACAGTCCTTCCAGACTCATCCCATACAGTGCTAATTTCATCCTATCCTCCCCTGTGGGAACTAGTTCTCACCTGTGAGGATCTCTTTGCGTATTTTAAAGGTGTCCAGGATGGGCGTAGTGATGCCCGTCATAGTGCCAATCATACTGCCCAGGCCCAGGTTAATCAGCATGAAGAAGAACATCACCGACCAGAATGGGGATGCTGGGAAATGGGTCATAGCCTCCGTGAAGGCAATGAAGGCCAGACCAGTGCCCTGGACGGCCTGCGGGACGAAGTGGGACATTCGGAAATAGTTTATTAATGTTAGTTTATGTTTATTAATGCTAGTTAAAGTCAAACAACTGTAGTTGTGTGTTATATAGCCAAAAAGTAGTCATTCAAAAGACAGCTCACCTTATTAAGTTCGTCTTCCAGTAGACACTGTTCCAGGCCTAGCTGAGCGAAACTGTCTTCTTTCACAATTTTAATCACTTCATACATCTCAGCATAATCCGATGAAGACAGGTGGGAGAAGTTAACATGAGGAGGGATCAGATCGTGACTCAGCACATTTGAGTTCAAGTAGCCCAAGATCTTCTCAGCATTCCTAAAAATGGAGATGACACAGCTTGTTCTGATATCTGCCTTAGTCATTTTGCATACTAAATGTCACTCTATGCCCAACTTACACTGAATGGCCATTTTATTAGAGACACAAGAGCTTTTACGATAAGAAATTAAAGAGGTATGGAAATTAGAAATGTGGAGTGCAGCATAAAATCTAGCATGCAAGTTTTCCGTGGACTTTCAGTGTGAATCCATATCAGACTGGGCAGGTTAAGCAATCTGAGCGACTTCAAATGACTTCAAAGGACTGGTGCTGGACTAGTCGGGTCCAGTATTGCAAAAACTGCCAACAGGTACCTTCCCCCTTCAATGGTGTCAAGAGTATATCAAAAATGGTGTGATTGGAAACCAGGAAAAACATCCAACAAAAAACATTGGCTGGTCAGATGAATCCAGATTTCTCTTGTACCATGCAACAGAACATCGATTAACTATTGTAAGTGAAACTTTGCTACTACATTGAAGGGCGTACTTGGATTATAAAATAATGTAATAAAGCAAACAGTTAGGCTGCCCAATGGGGGATGGGTTTTCTTTGGAGTATAGGTCCTCCCAAGGTTTCTTTCTACCCTGCTAGGGAGTTTTTCCTTGCCACTGTCAATTGTGGCTTGCTCATTAGGGATCTAGACACATACAGCTGTAATGCTGCTTTGTAACAACATGTGTTGTAAAACACGCTATATAAATAAACTTGAACTTGAACCACATGCTGATGGGAGGCCTAGAATTTGGTGCAAGCAGCATGAATCAATGAGCTCTTCCTGTCACGTGTCAACAGTTCAGGCTGGGGAATGTTTTCTTGGCACACCCTGAGTCCTCTGATACCTGTGGATGGACAATAGACCATATATACTTGTGTTAGGGTAGTATGTTTGCCTAAGCATTGTGGCTGACCAAGTTCATTCCTTCAGGGCAGCTGTTTTCAGCTGAGTTCGCAGAAGGACACTTTCAGTTGGACAAAATATCATGCCACAAGGGTCATATAGTCATGGATTAGTTCCAGGGACATGACAGAGAGTTTTCCTTACTTCCCTGTCCTTCAAGCCCTCAGATCATAATGTTATAAAAGTAGATTGGGCTGTTCAGAACATGCTCCAGTTCTGTAGGCCAAAGAGGTCAAATGTGCTACAAGATGGGCGTCTCTAAAAAGTGGCCATTCTGTGTACATCAATAATATTGCCCATAGTGAACCAGTTCTTTGCACTCATCCAGTATCAAATGCCATATGTAGAGTAAATAAAGAGTGTCACTTACTCCACCACGCATTTCTCATTCATGATGTTGGCTTTGAATCCAAGCACAGCGAACACCACCAGCGTGGCCAAGATGGAAGTGAGGAAATTGATGACGGAGACCAGGACAGCGTCGAAGTGGCAGTTGTTATCCCTCTTGTTGTAGCTGGAGAAAGCAATGACGCCCCCGAAGCCCAGGCCCAGGGCGAAAAAGACCTGGGTGGCGGCCTCTCGCCACACCTGCGGCTCCAGCATGATCTCCAGCTGCAGCGACAGTGTTACAGTGCAGGAAAATGACCTGAAGCTGAATTGGTATTTGGTGCACTGCATTATGGGCATTATGTCACTTCCGCGTTAAGTGTAAATGACACTTCAGAGTTTTGTGGCAGTTTAGCCCTTTCATTGTTGGCATATATGGAGAAATAATGTATTACTTTATAACCTGGCTATCACATAGCTTTTGAGGCTTATTTTGGACATGCTTGAGCAATGAGTAGCTTTATGAATACACGCTACACTTCTGTGAGTTCACCACTAGGGGGAGACAGCAGTAATAGTGGCAGTGCAACAGGGATAGGTGGAAGAGAGTAAGCCCTTGCAGTTAGCATCATTTCAGTAGCATTTTGAGGAATCACTTGAGCCTCGCTGATTACAACCCTGTGAAAATGAATGATCCCGCGAGCAGTTTGGAGCAAGGCCGTGCACGTCATACCTTCGGGGTGAACATGTGAGCGATGCCATCCACGGCACCCTTGAGAAACAGCCCACGTACCAGGAAGCAGAAAAGCACAACGTAGGGGAACAGGGAGCTGAAGTACATCACCTACACACAGCACAAAAACCCACAATACACAGAGGCAGAGAGTTTGAGAGTCCTCTTGTCAAGATCGGTTACGTGATCTTACAAGATAGTGAAAAGCATTTGTGTCTAGGAGAATTTTACCTCCATGGACCAGGAGGTTAATCGTCAAATTTGAAACTGGGTGCGTGGGAGGTGCTTTTGTGCAGTCTAACAAGTGCGTGTGTTTCGTACTCATCACCTTCCCGGATGACTGGATGCCCTTGATGACTGCCATGCAGACGATGATCCAGGCGCCCAGCAGTGACAGGGTCATCCTCAGGTTCAGCCCTCCGCTGTGATCGATAGTGCTGGTGATGTTCAGGGTCTCACGGTACCAGAAGTACGTGGTGGCCGAGCTCTTCTCACACTCTGGTTCAACAACTGCTCAGGGAGAAGAGTGTCAAGGAACGTTAAAGAACTGCCGTCTCCTAACTGCGGATTACGGCAATTCAGTGCAACTCAGCGGTATATACGCTAAATGTCATATTCTCTCAAATAAACAATATTACAGTTTTAGACATTAAAAACACAGTTTTATTATTAAAAAGCACTACAAGTAAACTTGTAAAGTACCATGACAGGTTCTAATCTACATTCTGTATTCAGACTGGAAACTAGCAATTATCTGAGTTTTCTCTAGCTCACTCAGTGCCTTCAACTGACTCCATGTGTTTCAGCTGAGAGGAGCTGTGATTCAAGAGCTCAAGCTCTGTCTGCATCAGTGCAGTCTGTAACACAAAGCCACTGGCCACAGGCTGGGAACTTTCACCCAAGTCAACCCCCAGGCAGCCTCTGTCAAACTGTTAACAGAGATCTCTCACAGAAAGGTGCCTAGACACAGCCTAACACAAACATTCAATATCCGCGGTGCTCTGAATAGTTCTGAAAGTCAAACATTCTTAATTATTGTAAAATACTATAGATCTATCAGACCTTCAGTGTTCTTTACTAGTTTTCATGTTAGACATTAACCTTCCCCATTTAAATTTGGAAAATCTAAGAAAATGACACAGTATAGTTTATTTAGCACAGTACATTCATACCATTCAGGTCAGTTACTCTGGACCACAAAATGTTAATTTTTTGCTTCCCAAACTATAAGGTATGTGGACCTTATAGTACATTTTTTTGCTAATTATGAATCTAGTTTCTGAATGTTTCTATCACATATAGTTTTAATGTGTGCAAATTTTACATTTATTATTCATTATTTATTCATAATAAAGCTGTTTTATTTAACATGTGTACAAACAAACTCCTAAAATGTACAGTGTGTGGCTTTTGCTTATGTCCAGTATTAGTGTCCAGCAATAACTTGTCAGCATACAACTTTTCCATACTATCTGTAATGACATCTGAGTATATTGGAACAAAAAAACGATGGGTGGTAGAGAAATTCAGAAAAGATATTTGGATTCATCATGCAAAAACAGATATATTTTTACAAGAAAGCAAAATATTGAGCTATTTTGTTTAGCATCCTCTTAGCTACTGTGTTACTCTGTTCTTTGTTTTATTTAAAATTTTATTCATTCTACTCCTATTTTATTATTGTTTTTTATATTATTCTATTTTTATTTTTCACATTTCATTTACTTCTTTGTTATTACTTTTTTTTAATTAAACACACTTCAACTGTTAGTTTACTATTTATTTATTTACTGCTAACTGTTTTTGTACTATTTTATTCATTTAATATTTTGATTTATTATTTTATTATTAAGAACATTAATACTAAACAAAACCTTTTAATTGTAAATTATTTTGCTACTGTTTTACTTACATTTTGTAGTTTTATTGAATGTAATTGCAAAGCACTTTTCTGAGCTACATTTTTATGTATGAAAGGCACAATGAAAATAAAGTTTTTATTACACATTTGAATTCAGCATACAAAAATAAATAATAGGCCGGTATTTTTGCTGTTGACCTGTGTTATTTATATCTGAGAGAAGAGGCCAGTGAAGAGTTTGTCATGGAGTTATTTCTTTACACTCACTAGCTTGGCTGCCATTTCTCCTAATGGGACAGTCACTCCAGGGCAGAGGGTACTGGAAAGACTGGAAGAAGTAGAAGATGCTCCAGCCAATGATCACATTATAGTAGAGGCCCACAAAGCCACATACCTTATCAGAAAAAGAGAGAAGGAGGTGGAGGTGGGGGGGTGGGTGTTAGAAAGAGAATAATGATTAGAATCATTAAGACAAATTCAGTTATTTTTCATGATCAACATAAGCAAGGTTTCTCAAAGAAAAGTCGGTATTCATATTATTTGTAAAAGTATAACCAGTGACGAGTTATCAATGTCTCATTCAAAAGCAGCATTATTAGTTATATTCGTCTGGTTTGTCTGCACCTTTGAACAGTATTCTGCAAGCAGACAACAACTCTGTATGTTTCACAGGCAGCATCTCCAGACCCAAATGGTTTCTGGCTACGTCACAGATCTGTAGCCACAGAAGCTAGTGAATTATTAAAGCACATTCTCTCTCTTGCATGGGCAGCTCTATCTTTCTGGGTATTAATAGCAAATCTCCTCACCACAGAACCACTTCCAGTCACATTAGGTCTGCTTGCCTGATCTTAAATTCTGATATGTATCTTAAACTGGCTGTGGTGCAAGACCAGCTATTGTTCTTTTGTAAGACCTGTCCAAACCAAGACATGTACAGTCATGTCAACAAGTGGTCTTGTGGCTCAAGTGGTGAATTGAAATTAGTTTTTATCTTGTTCTGTCTTTTGATCCAGGGGAGTTTTGAAGTTGTTCAGTTGATTGGTGATCAGTGATTGTAATACAGAATTTTAAATTAGCACTCAGCCTAAGTGACTCATCAAAAATGTACGATTCCTTCCCAATACTGACCTTGACATGTCAACTCCTATCCTAAGTCCCAAGATTAGAATTAAGCAGATATTATCACTGCTGCCCAGCACTGAACAAAATGGACCAGAGCAGTTCATCGGTTACTGTACACTTGGCTGCTTTTAAGGCATGTATTCAATGTCCAGTCTGGCATCTCTGGTAAAACCAGTCAGTCAGGCCAGACACCAGGTAGCCCCCGATTGGTGAGAGCTATGTACTGTTAATGTGATGAGTCACTCACAGCTATGCAGTGACCTCTGTTTCACCACCCACTCTGGGACCTACTCATCCTACCTACTCTAGAGCACCTCAAAATACACACCACAGAATTTTCAAAAATGTCTCTCTCTCTTTCCACTTACACACTTGTAAGGAAAAGAACGTTATAGGGCCCTAACGAAACCGTACAAAGCCCAGAAGGCTAGATAAAAAACAACAGAGTTAGCCGTTGACTCTCATTGGGGACCTTCATCTCTGCCTGCTCACCATCAGGCTGGACACGCCGATGCCGCCCAGTCGGGGGCAAACGTAGTTCCACACGCCGATGCTCCCCCTGCGGATCCTCTGGCCCACAGCCAGCTCCAGGAAAAAGAGTGGTATGCCGATGAGGATGAGGAGGATGAAGTAAGGAACGAGGTACGCACCTGAAGAAACAACAGTTGTATTCATCACAACCTCAAAATAGTTGCCTTAGTCAGTAGGCAGAACTGACAACTCATATATGAACACAAGCTAGTTTACAAGAAAAGATCAAGCTCATATTAATCAGCTTGTATTGTTCTTGTATTTATCAAAAGGAGCTTGGTCCTTAGCATCACAGGTTAGCATCATATTTATCTTTTATACACTTTGTCTGGTATATGGGTCCTTTAAATTAAAAAGACTTAAGGTGCTTATTTTTATCACCCTGTTAGTCTTTGCTATAATGGTATCGCAGAAAGCCATGTTATGTAATTGAGCTTTCAAACAAATCACATTTATTGTCTGCTGACAGCTTCCTAACCAAACCTCAGATGTTCCAGATGAGGGTTCTGTGGGTGTTGTGATGATGAATCACAGCATTTACATTAGCCAACAAATGTAAATCATTTGGCTCAGAGTAACGCAGACCTAACTCTGTATCACGTGTTCTCCAGTGTGTTGCATTGTTGCAATTGTGGTATGCAACAGTGTAATCAAAATATACGATTACAATGCGTTTTGTGCAGTGCTACAGTGTACCCACTCGCCATTACCTGATAGCTCTTCTCCTCTTTCCCTACATGTTCCTCTGGTATAAATAAGACACAAAAAACATCCAGATTTTTTGCTTATTGGTAATTTGTCCAGTGTCTGTTTATTTCAAATTTTTACTATATATTATTAAATAAATATTTATTATTTTGCAGATATAGTTAAAATCACATAATGGCAACTCATGCCCCCAGCAAACACGAGTGAGCAGATAACAACCTGAAACAATGACTCAGCACCCGCGTGCTTGACGTCAAGTGGCTCCATGGCGACGGAGACTTCAGCCTGAGCTGACCAACTACACCTTGATCCTCTCTTTCACAAGCCACCGTTTGAAGTCAGAGAGCACTCTCACAACACCAGCTCAGAAGACCGGAGCTGCCGTTACAGCAGTCTCCGGGTTTCTGAGAGGTTGTGAACGTTATTCGAGCCGGGGACGGTCAGAGGGTACGGCTCTTTGATGAGATTCCACCAAAAAAGCTGCTCGCTGGTGGGTGACACATTGTTACTCTGGAGCGCCTTTTTTTGCCCGTGGGTTATTTATGTTTGCTGGTAATGAAAGGGAAAAGCACAGGCCTTGCTTCAAATAGAAGAGACAAGGGAAATGGGAGGAGAGAAGCAGGCAGGGAAGTGGAGGAGATGGAGGGTGAAGGAAACAAAGCCCAGTGGGACGTCAAAGGGAAGAGCAACTCCATGGCTACTGGACAAGCCGGGACTTGAGACGAAAGATTCCCCCAAGGTGCACTGTTTGACGTTCACACCTAACATAAAATAAATCTATACACAAATGCAGTGGAGCCATTGTTGAGAGATTAGTGTTTGAACAGATTGAGTAAAAATCCTCTACTGTGAGGATGTTGTTGTATTCTGGTGTTGCAATGTGTTCATATTCGGTGAAGAATCCCTGAAGTGCCATAATTAAAGCCTGCGTTGTTTGGACTGGAATGTTTTGTTCGCTGGAGTGCAAAAATGGTCAAAAATGATCAAAACACTCACAGAACACTCAAGAACACTCATCTGGAATGTGTGAGATTGGTCAGAATGCTCGCAGCACACCAGAAAAAAAAAGCTCCTCTCAATATCACTACTGCAAAGACCAAATTGTGGTAATGATTAACAAACTATATATTGAAAATCTGAAAGTGAGCTTTTCCATCTGCTAAGATCGAAATCTGCTAAGATCGAACAAACACCTGGTGCTTTGTCTTCAGACAGCATTCAAACCTACAAACCACAAATCCTACCAAGACAGAAAATGACCAGGCATGCTCGATGATTTCGATCTCTATAATGACACTTTCTGGTTTCAATGACATTTGTAATACCACTTTCTCCTCCAGTGTATCTCTGCCAGGTATCTAACATGGTATCTCCTATGTAATCACACTACAGTGACACATAACAACACTGTTAGTTATGGTATGTTATGCTAGGTTTGTAAAGGAGATTGGGTTTCAGTTTAGGCCTCAGGACAAGCAGTCACAGCTATTGCAGCTAAGGAAAGTGAAATTACAAATCATGCCCTCAATGGCCTTGACCAGCCTGTCTGTAAATCGCCAGTGGCTTCCCTAGATACCTGCAACTGTAACTCTCCATTCACTTCAAAAAGACAAGGACTTCAGAACTCAATCCTGGTACATGCCAAAGGGCTTTTTGTACAGTGCTACAGAAAGGTTGATTTAGTTGAAAAATAAAGTGTGAAAAATAGCTCTGACACCAGAACATTACTTTGTGTCCTTGGGGAACCCAAAAATTATTACAGTGATAATGCACTTCTAAAATGTATTTACAGTAATCTTATTTCAAACTGATATGAATTTTACTAACAAATTACTGAATTTTACACCCCAAATCTTTTTTCTCATTAACACCCAGCATCGTCATGGCAGTGTCGTGACTTGCAAGGTGCAGACATTAAAACCAAGCGCTGGTGTCTTACCTCCTCCATTCTTCTGGCACAGGTAGGGGAAACGCCACACGTTGCCCAGCCCCACTGAGAAGCCCACCTGGGCTAGGATGTACTCCAGCTTGCTGTTCCAAGCCGGTCGGCCGTCCTCCAGGTCGGGGGAGATGTCCGGCTGCTTGCCCCGCGGTGCCGGGCCCGCCCCGGCCACATTCATGCTCATCTGGCTGCTCTTGTAGTCCATGGGGGCCTCGAGGGCCAGCAGGTCGGCCACCGACTCGGTGACGTGCTCATTGCTGTGCTCACGCTGTGTCACTTTGCTGCTCTTGGGCATGGCTGCGCTGGGCTCACGCCGGCCCCGGCACACACCGCTGGGAGAGATGGGAGCCCGAGAACACGGGGGACGGCAGGCGATGCTCTAGCCACCACCTGCGGCGCTGAGAGGAGTCAGGCAAGGTGGGATGTCTGTGCTGGGTGGGATTGGAGGAGGAGATTTTGAGATGAGATAAAGACAAGGGCAAGACATTATGGTAAAAGTGGGAAATTGCTCAGCCTAGCTATATGATGGATGCAGGTGTCGTGGCGTAAACGGTAGGCCCTGGTCAAATTAATACTTCCCATTAGTGCATCCACGCCTTAAACCTGTCAAAACGAATATTAATGGTAGCCACTCAGTGCTACTGATTTGCTGTGGAAGTAAATGTGCTTCACCAACTTTGGTGTTCTCTGCAGTTAGAAATTTTAGAAGCTGAGTCTTATGGTTAGCACTGACTAGGCAGTTATGCCTCTGAAAGGGAAGGGTTTATCTGAATCAATCAGAAACAAGTTCACTATGGCAACATTCCTCTTATGTTAAACTCAGTAGAAGCCTTTGGCAAAGACCAGAGGGTTGTGATCAGTAGCTCTTTACAACAGGAAGCTGGTTACTCCTGAAGATTGTGGCGCGAGTTAGATACTCTCTAAAATTACAGAATTGTTGACTGATGATGGAGCGGTGGATATCAAAATTAGTCTCATTAATTAATTAATATAGTTGTATAGTAATATAGGTATTTTCTAAAGTTAAACAAAGAGGGTTGACTCAGTGAAGTCACTATGTCGTTACATCACAAACGCACACACAGACCAAAAACAGGCTCAGTGGTTACACTGAGAATCATCAGTCATTTCCTCATCGGGCTGTAGTGTACATGCAGGTTTTAATAATAACTGCTTGATTCCAATCAAGTAAAAAAACATTCTACTTGATAAATAAAATGTCTTCAGTTGACTACATTTTGGTTCTCTTATTTGGACTGAAAATGTAATCAGAATTATACCATTCTACATATACAACTCTACTAGCACCACAAAAACACACCCTACACACAATAAAAACCAGCAAACTACCAGTACAGGGTCTCACTGTTGGCCAATGCCCTGGGCATTTCCTTACTGTTATTACACTCTGCTCTGCTTCACTGCAGTCAGGTGTAGAACTCATTTAGTTCTTATTAGTATGTGTCATGCATTTAAATAAATCTTACTTCGACGTTTAAATATTTATCAGATTTGATCAATCTGTTGAATTATTTTCAAAATAAGTCTATACTACACTTGCACATGATTACAATTTAAGAATTTCAAAGGTCTATATTGCATTCAGGTGCTGTATATCAGGTTATGTATAGTATTATGTATTATGTATACAGGGGTTGAGCCCCTAAGGCTAAAATACTTGAATTGCCTGTGGCTCCCTACCTCAAATTCTAGTGCTAAGGGAAATATGGCTAGTCTCACATAAGCAGGTCCTTCATCTCACAGACACTGCCATGTTTGACCACTGTGGGTCAGAAGACTGAGGAACGTCTGCGTTGCTAGGCGATGCTCACCTAGAGCTCACCAGTCTCAATGTGCACATATTATATGCTTGGTTTTAGCCTGCCTGAGGCCCAATTTACAGAGGAGCAATATGCCAATCGATCATCCACACTCTATATTTAAGTACTTTTATGCAAACAGATATGCACACGCGTATTAGCATATTTAACACAATCTGTGATCAGATCTGATCACATCCTGATATATATATATTTTTTTATTTTACAGTGGACTCCTGATGTGAAAAAGCAAAGTTCATGGATGAATCAAGGATAACTCCACTAGCATCTAGTAGCCTTGCAAACATTGTGTTTAAAATGCATACATGACACTTCAAATCAAAAATAATAATTTGCATGAATCTAGACAAAATGTAATTTTGACCCTGTTTTGATCCTGTAGATTCTCCATAGGTAAAGACAACAGTAGAAACATTCAGTTACTGGTCCATCTCATGCATTACAAGAACATGAATGTACTACAAATCAATGACAGTGACATTGCATTATGATGCCTGTTTAGATATGAGGCATTAATTTAAAAAAATGTTAACGACCAAAGATAAAAAGCCTCAAATCAGGGGAAAAATTGACTTGGTGTCATAAGACATTTGGCCCAATCCTATCGTCATGCCCTACTCTGACTACCCTTAGCTATTATTTATTAAACTCCCTATCAAAGACTTTAAAAATGCTACTTATCGAGGTAAAGAAGAGCATTCTGAATCATTCTCTTTGCAGCAGAAAAGGTTCTGCAGAAGACATTATTTTTAGCATCCACCATACAGATGGTGCATGATCTTAATGCATAGTCAGCCACTTTTGGTAACTGGCCTGTGATAATGGTAGAGCAGTCGATATAACACTGCGGTTAGTCAACGGGGCAGGTCCTAGGCACTATGACTATGAAAATATTGCTTTAGTCAAATTCAGCCCAGAGCACAGGCCGTCCAAAGCAGGCCTTAATATTGCAGAATTAAGATCCACTGGTAAAACTCATGTTCAGGTTCTGGCAGTTCCATGTTGCAATTCCATAGAGAACGCAGCTGGCCATTTTAGCACAGAGCACAAACTCCAGTATTGATTTAATATTTAATACAGCCTTCCCTGATGGACAGATGGATTTAAACAAACACTGTAGGGGGTTCATTCAACGCTGGGGATTTTTGCTTTGCACTGGGAGAGATGGACAGAAGGGTTTCTCTCTGTCCTGACGCTAAACAACAAGCCAGCCACTCAGCCATCTGCCCTGTCCTCCTGAAGGCATGCTGTGGTGCTCAGAGAGACAAGGCTGTTCGTTTAAAAAGACATGGCAAGTTTAGGGCACATTATGGAATGTGTGTGCAGTCTTCACCTCCCCAAATATTGTGATCTGGGACAAATCTTATAAACCGAACACTGACATTAAGTAATTTAGGAAAAATTATAATAATTACTTGCAAAAAGGTAATGGATTCTAACCAGCAGGCTTGGTATTTTGCTATCTCACTAGTTCAGTGATCTCTAGAAAAATTGCATAACAGATTTTGACATGGCAGTGATGTTCTCCAGAGGTAAAGATCCCACTGAGGTAACACATTATGTTCCCGTTGCCACTTGCAATAAAGGATGCTCTACTTTATCTCAAAGGGTTGCTAGGCAATAGCTTGATGAAATCCTCACTCCTATGCTTCATGTGAACACCTGTGTTCACTCTCATCTGCCCTCTGACCGACGTTTCTTCGAAAGACACAACAATGCAGTGGACAAAGACACAGACATGCTGCTATCATGGAACCAATTTCAATCACATTTACCCAGTCAGTATGGTACGACAGAAAATGCTCACTTTTGTTATAACAGTAACCAGGCACCGTTATGCACACCAACCCAGAAACAGAATGACACTTTGTGAAGTCAGCATATGGAGATATTGCACATGCCTAAATAATTATCGCTTTGTCCTACACATGTTTTCTATGTATGAGTGAAGCCTTCCAGGAACTGTGCAGCACATGCTGAAAATGTTGTGACCGTATTCGTTGAATCATATAAGGTAATGCCCAAGGTATAGGTTTGACCAGGTGATAGAGCACAGATTAAGAAGACTCATGCACCACAAGTTAAACACTTCTGATTGGGGCGTTTGAGATCATTTGTTTACATTCATGATAAGTAATAGATATCATCTTGAAGCTTTTCCTTTCCACCACATAAACACATGGTTGTTATTACTATTTCTTACACCAGATCACTGCTTTGCAGGGGATTTAGCTCTTCAGTTCTTTTAAAAGCACAAGCGTCTGGGACTCCTTTAAAACTAGGACATCAAGCTCAGCTGAGGATGCGCGATACTGCAGTGATGGACAAAAGTGTCACAATCCCATGTACAAGAGCCTCGTCTATTATGACCCATTGTCAGACATTAGGTGCGTACGCTTGTTTGGAAACACTGACACGTGGCCCACGCGGAGCTTAAACTCTGTCACATATGTGGAAGACGCCAGGCGTCGAGCATCTTCAAGGTCAAATAACTGTGTCACGTTTCCACCCTAAAGCTCGTGCGTCAGATGAACGACACAGTGCGTCCATGTCTATTAGTTCCCCGATCAAGTGAGTTGATTTAGGTTATCATAATTTATCTACCAATTACTGACACTGATTTTATTGATATACACGATAGAAGGCGCCGGCTACATGGGCGGAATACAATATTAGGTACAAGAAGTTAAAATCACTTAAGGCTTGGTCATGAGTCGAAATAAATGGTAAGAATACACAAAAACATCGTTACAAAACCAGACGAGCTGAATGTTGAAGTCATCGTTTTATGTAGAGCTTTATGCAATTTTTGAACGGGGTACCTGAGAACAATATAAAAATAACTTACCTTATTGGATGTCAAAGCGTGATAGTCATTAGATGGGAATTTTAGCGTATAACCAGCAGGTCCACTGTAAGTGCTTTGCTTTAAATGTTTACTTAGTGTTCACTTGACGATTCCACTGAACGGTTGGTATCAGAACTGTCAAACAGTGCGCAACGTAATTTTGACGCCTGACGCAAAGCCCCACCGGAGCCGATACTGCCTTGTTATCGACCCAAAATAGTAACTTCGGCATCACACGGTGCAACCCGGTGGTCAGATGCGGCGTGAGTGTCATCCAACCAACTCCTTGATTTGTCCTCCAGCGGTAGAAAATCGTAGCGCGTCTGCTTTTTTTTTAATCACGATTGGTGGATAGCGAATTAGTATACTATAGGTACACATGAGTCACCAACCCGCTCATACGTCAGCAGCAGCGTAACCTGGGCATTGCAGGAGATTTCTGATGAAATACCAATGCGAGTTACATAGGATGACAAGCAAAGCCACTGCTCATTTCACTGAATCATATAAAAAGGTGATTTTCTATTGAGCTTGGCTTTAAAAGCCTTGTATGTGAAGTGTGCAGTTTAGCCGTTACCAACCCACACGAAAGCAGGTATAAATTTGCATATCGTATTATTGTTTTGTTGTAATGCTGGTAATAAATTGCAGTGCACTGCAAAGCTTCAAACATATGGACTGGACTTCAGCATCTCCATGCAGATTAGTCTGGAAAGGAGTTGGACTGTCAAGACCAGTTTTTCTTCTTGACAGCAGGGAGTTTATTATCCTTGACTGCATTCAGTCCATCTTAGTTACTCTTGCCCAATACTCCTCAAACACAACTCATTAATGTTTCACAGGAAACAGTGCTTGATGTGATTATATTTCTTTTACTCCACTACTAGGATGACATTAACTCTTCCCTCCATATCTTATGTAACACATTCAGGATTTCTTTGTTTATCTTACATGGTTTATCTGCTCACAAGCCATTTTATTAGCAACATGCACCACTCTTACACTCAATGACTGCTTTATTAGGTGAGTCTTATAGGTGTATATCCCCTCTGCTTGAATAAATTGCCAACTATCTTGTACCCTGTTTGTTACTGGTCCGTTTCTGTCCACAGCTGACTGGATGTTATTTGGGTGGTGGGCCATTCTCAACACACCACTGACTCTGCTGTAGTAGGAGCATGGTAATGGCTGCTGTGCAGGTGTGAGGTGAGAAGGCACTGCAGTGTTGCTGGAATTTTAACGTGTCAGGGTCACTGCTGGTCAGGGGCCCTGCGGTCAGAAACAGATCACTGATGAAGAGATGGAACAGGTACAGACTGTACATAGCAACAATTGGGTGATAGTGTCAAACCCCACACCTACAAACTGTTTCTAAATAAGAAATGCTTTGAAGTGGGTGGTGAGTGCAATGTTTCAAGTAAAAGTGAGAATTTGTTCCAGAACGTACCTGTTAGGTTTACATTAATACCTGAATTCACAGACTGAAGAGCATTGTGATGAAAATGGACATTCTGGTGAGCTGGTGAATCATGGGGAAATGCCATCTGTATAACAGATAAAGTGGAGGGACTTCAAACAGTTACAAATAAAATACATCAGGGAAGAGAACAACAAACAGGGGATTTGACTCCAGTGGAGACAGTGATTGAAAGTATGTGTGTGTGTGTGTGTGTGTGTGTGTGTGTATGTTTGCACATGGGCTGGGATGGCGTAAGCTTTGTTGCATATAAGGCACCTCCTGGCTTGGGAGATCAGCACTCAAACACATCTGTTCAACAATGGTTTCTGCATAGATCCTGAATAAAAAAACAGGTAGCTCTAGACCAGGCATATATGTGTGTATGTGCATGTGTGTGTGTGTGTGTGTGTGTGTGTGCGTGTGTACAAGAAAGAGAGATTATTTATGTTTGCAACTGAGAACATAACAACCACCTAATAACACTATGGACAGGGAATCAACAGGACTGTACATGTAATCATTTAGATTTTCCACACTCCGCACTTTAACGTCTTTGTGGACATGTGCATTCTGGTTTGTGTGCAGGCAGAGTTCGCAAAACCAGCCCCTCTCCCATCTCATGTGACTCACCTCGCCAGGGCCTGCTGCTGTGATCGGTTGCTATGGCAACAGAGGATCATATGACTCTTACTCACCCTTACCGATCCCCCTGCTCCCCCCCCCCCGCTCAGCTCTGCCGTTCCTGCGCTCTCATACGGGCGTCATGAATGGGCTACAAAGACACGATCCAGCAAGACGCCTCCGGATATTAATATGCAATAACACTGACGCTGTTCTGCTTTCAGTATCTTAGATCCTATGTCTTGTTGCATTTCACAATTGATAATATTTCCGTTCGTTTCTAGAGTAACCCCATTCCGATTTCGTGCGATCGTATCATCTGTGCTGCGATAGTGTGTGGTCCTGTTTTATAATCTTCTGTTGTTCCTCCTTCCCTCTCGCCCATAAACTGCAGAAGAGCTGGGGGTATTTTAATTACTGAAATACGCTGCCCGACAATGACCTTGAGCACAGTGTGTGTCGTCTGTGATGTGTGCCGCCTATGACAGTGTATCCACTATTATATGTCCCTTCTCTGATACTGTCGCGGTGTCTGGACTGAACGTCGTGGATAGTCTGAAGAATTTCAGTACTGCAGCATTGTATTTGAGGGGCTCCTGCATGAAATGCCATTGAAATCACTTGTCTCCGGCTTCAATTAACAGTGCCATGAGATGGCACTTCTTAATTCCCTAAAGACATTATGTGCTTGGTTTAAGTGTTCATGGTCACTGGCTGTGTGAGCCTGACACGTCAGATGTTTATTACTGAGGTAATGAAGTGTGGAACAAGGTCTGAATTTACAGCAGTGCTAGACTCAGCTTTTAGGCGTGAACTTATTGCAGACATTTGTCCTTTAGCACTGTGGGTTACCTAAGATGTCAGCCCTTTTTGACTCCAGTGAGACATAGTATTCTGTATATTCCTGGTTGAAATTTTCAACAAGAGTTTTGTTTTATTATATTTTACCACTTTTGATCAGAGAGATTAGATTAAGCTCTAAATATCTGAATTTTTATTACATCAAACCTGAACAGACTGTAGGTTTGGGTGAGTCCTGTCAGCCAACAGGTACCACTGAAAAGATGCTGTTGAATCATTGCTGGTTCTCCTAGCTGTGTACAGAACACCTATTTGTGTGTGCGACTTCTTTACATTACCAAGGTTTTATTGGAAGTGGTCAGAGTACTGAACACATGAGCGTAGAGAATGGTTGAGGGTTCACTCTTTGGTGCCCCCACTGCCACAGACCTTTACAGCCCCAGTGAAGGTCTCGCTCGGACATTAATAGCACCTGGTGCTACTGTGTGGCTGGATAATGAAATACTTAAATGCGTGACTATGAGTCAGATAACATGACTCAGAGTAGTCCTCTAGGTGTGATTCAACTTAATAGTGGAACTCTGGCTAGTTTTAATTATCTACTGTAATCAAATCTATTAAAGACCACAAATATAATTTCAATTAAATCTAGAAACAGTTGATAAAATGTAATTTACAAGCAGTTGAATAATATTAGTAGTATTTATGATATTGTGGTGGATCATAGTTTTATCCTACAGACTACATAAGCAGTAATGGCACAGAACATGTCCAGTGCTATGAAATGAATGCTACTCGACAGACTGCACAACACTGCCAAATTGGCTACGAGAGTTCTGGCCCTCCCTAGTCCTTCCCTTCCGGAAAGGCACAGAACTTCTTTCGTCAGCATTGCCTTACTCACGCACATCAAGTGCTGACGAAAGAGAGGTGATGGATGGGGAGGTGGAGATAAAGGCGGTGAGCTGGGCAGGGGGAGGGGGAGGGG
>JAOXYF010000022.1:197422-217271 GCA_028565775.1 Sternarchorhynchus goeldii
AGTTATAGTTATAGTTATAGTTATATACACCACACTACACACACAGGTACACTTACCTGATAACTTTCTCAGTGTTTCATACATTTGCTGCACTTCCCAACTAATGTAATAATTCCTACTCTGTGTACTCCTTTAGAGTTTCTGTCCCACAAATACAATCTACCTTTCCCTAGGGTAAAACATTATTATAAATAATTTATGGAAACTCTGAATATCATTTCAAAAACAATGTGAATATCATCATATCAGCCTAATCCACGACTAAGGTAATGACTTGTAAAAACAATACTGAAAAAACACCCAGAATTACTAGCAGTACAACATCATAGCACAGAGAACTCTGGGAGCTTCTAGCAGATTGAAAAGAACACTGTGAAAGTGAAGTATTTGCTGAGGCTCAAGGTGGTGTGTGTGTGTGCGTGTTTGTGTGTGTGTGTGTGTGTGTGTGTGTGTGTGTGTGTGTGTGTGTGTGTGTGTGTGTGTGTGTAAATAGAGAGAGAGTATATATAATACATTGAATATGTGGATGTTGTAATAATAAGCAATTTCATGTAATTATGTGTCATGCAAATTATACATTACACAACTAATCACAACTCATGCTTTCCCAATAAACCAATAATAAGATCATTTGAACCATTCTGCAAATTGTCTGCAGCTATAAATGTGAAACAGTGGAGACCTAGATCTTCAGATGAGCTATTGTGTGTGCTTTTCTGACCCTGAAATGAAGTCGCTGAGCATCTCCTGTTTCAGCCTGAATCCCTTTGTGTTTATCTTGTGTGTGTGTGTGTGTGTGTGTGTGTTGTGTTGTGGTTGGGCAGTCCAAAAGCTAGAAATCATGGCAATCTGGCAACATTTTGGGGCCAAATTCTCTGAAAGAAGACTCAATTTAAAAAGATTGAAGTCAAAAGCCAATTTGTCATTTTGGGAAACAGAATTCTCAGGGACACCAACATGTGGACAGAAAACTTAAAGATAATGTTGCGTTCTATGTAAAAATCATCTAACTGCATCACATGTGAACTTGCTGAATTGAGTGATGATCTTGGTTTAGTTCTCTTAATGCACAAGGCTGCTATTGAAGGTATTCCTTCTGGAAGGTCAGTGTGAGTCTTGACTCCACAAGCTTAACATGCCCTTACTAATAAAACAATAAACATGGACTAAAACCCAGGATCTTCCCCCACCCAAACCTACCAGTCCAGAAAACCAAGGGTCACCCCTCAGAGACCCCTTCCTTTCATCCTTATATCAGTCTACTGCCACACACAAACACAGAGTCCCAGGCATTAAAGCTATATGCACAGTTATAGCACACATATATGCATGTATGCTGTTCCACAAACCCTAGTCACCAAATACAAATTAGTGTTGTGACCAACTTAGTGCTGTGGCACAAAGATGCAATAAAAACGTTCCTACTTCTACGAGCATGTTTTCAAAGAGTAGGTCTTTATTTACGCTTCGACCTCCATATGTGATGTCCTAGAGTGTTTGAAATTGAAGCCCAGCCATGGAGGGGGGCCTACAGGGTCCTAGACACCAATACCCCATGCTTCAGGGCCAGCAAGAAGAAAAATAGCACAATTGGATTAGATACCAAAATATGGCCAGTGTTTGTTTTAATCAGTCTGGTGACACAGGGAGCTTTTGAAAGCATTGAGGAGAGAAAGTTAGGAGAGAGGGAGAAAGAATGGAAGGGCAGGGGTGGAAGCCCCACAGGCCTGATATGGTGTTTGGAGGCTGGGGCCTGAGGCATGCAGTCTGGGGGGTGACTGGCCACTGAGGGGTCACAGCTAGAGCTCATCGATCTGGGACGACTTCGGTGTGAGCACACAACTAAGCTTAATGTAAAGAGAACACTCTGAAAAGAGTAATTATTCCCAATATAAGTAATATGATCTTTTGAAGCATTCAAAGACTAATATCAGCATTTACTGTTAGTGTCTCAATATTAAAAGATACAATATTTATTTATTTTCCATTGAAAAAATATTTATCAGGTAGTGTATCAGCACCAGAACATTTCAGGGGAACTGGATTTGGTACAGTAGTTGAAATATGAGGTTGAGTATCTCTGTTGGGTAGGATCACCTGTGGATCTGATTGCCTGCAGTGTTTTCTAATACAATGAGGAGAGGTCTATGAATTGGCTGATTCAGATATCCAAATGTCTCTGTTGCTGGTACAGAAGATAACACACATAGAACCTAGTCCATCAACAAAGGTCTTGGAAGCCCCTTGTTTTTCTAACAGAATTCAGTTAATTCTTTGTTTGCCTCAAACATTATTATACAAAAAACAATCAAACAAACAAACAAAAAAACAACTTGTTGATACAGACAGGCTCTCCCAAAATTATTCGGCATGGCCTGCTCTCTTGCAGAACTCCAAAATTTTGGAGCCATGGCCCAGGTTCCGCTCGGTGTAATGGTATCCTCGTCTCGGAAGTCCAAATCCAGCTGCTGCAGAGCTTCCATAAATTAGATTTTCCGCAATGCTCCACGCCTGCAGGTCTCCCGAGCATGCTTAGCCAGCAACATAAGGCCATATCGTTACTGCCATGCCAGAAAACAGTCTCAGATCTGCCCGATCATACTTTACTTTCCATATCATGAATACCTCTGGTGAAACATGAAGTAACCTCTGGTGTGGGAGGAGTGTGTGTGTGTATATTTGTCTGAGGACATTTACAGATTAGTTGACACCAAAAGTCCTATGCAATAATCGTTTTTGATGGAGGCTCAGTCCTTACCCAGAGTTCCTAGCCAAGTCTATGGACAGAAACTGTTCCACCATTAATGCATAAGAGAGATGCTGCTTTTCAATCACCATCTGCTTCCAATATCTTTAAGTGCTGAGTATTTCTAAACAGTTTATGTTTCGATGCAACCAGTATGAAACTCAAGGTCAGACGCTGTCTTTTAGAAAAGGGCAAAAAGGGCTGTTTTCAGACAACATGGCTGCAGTGCTTCTCGATTGAGCTCTGTGATATGACTCTTTCTGTCATGCCATTTTACGCTTTCTCTCCAACAGCCTGGGGCTTTTACCAACAGAACTCCTGCTCTGAGATGTGTGCTCAGAGACTCCACTCGAATATTCCCTTCTTAACAAAGATGCGCTTAGCAATGCTTTTCCGTTTCAGTTTGTAGGGTTTCAGTTTTAAAAAGGGTGTTGCTGAAATCATTCCTCTGCTATCCGTGTCCAATATGCATCGTTCACGTATGCATCCGTGTCAAGAATACGCAGCAGTGATGCAGATGAGAATCCAATGTTTGGGCAGGAGATGTCCAGACACATATGAAAGGTTGTATTATGGCCAGTGACTGGGTGGTTGTGTGAAGGGTCATGCGGAGTAGCCTGGCCCTCAGGCTATCAGGATGAGGATGGGCTGCAGGGCCGGTGACGATGACCCGCGCTGTTCCTGTGTAGCCGGGCTTTACACAGCTGCCTCTCATTCAGCTGGGCCACCAGTCCGCTGCCTGCAATTCTCACAGACTTCGCTGGGCTGCTCGCTGACCAGTCCTGAAGGTTGATCACCTTAGCCCATAACTCGAAGAAACGCTGCGCTAAAATGACCTTTCTAGTATTTGCAGTGCTTCTTTATTGTTGTTTGCATAACAACACATAACGCATCAGAAACAGCCCTGCAGAAACTCCACTAGATGGATGTACATTCCATTGGTCTTCAGTGCATGTGTGGTTACATTTAGCTGTTAAAGCAGTAATCACATACGATTAGGACTGGTATCTTTGCTATAGGGGCAAGATAAGCCTTATATATATATTTTTTTTTTTTCAAACATATATTTGCTATAGGGACAAGTACTAAGCAAACATTAGAAGTAAAGTTGAATATGTGTGGAAATCCATTAAAATTGTTTGCTTATAATTTGCACAGAAGTGGATGAGCTGTTACATTTTCAAAATATTTGGATGCAAACTGATCTAGCTTATAGACTTTGCACTGTCTCTCTGAAACAAATGTGCTTTAAACCTTCCAGTTTTAACTGGAACCATTTGAAAAAAGCATGGATGGAATTTTTACCACCAAGATTTTATGGAGTCACATATTTTCATCCATTTATAGTGGCACCAACCATATTTGATTTTACAGGCCAAAATGACATGAGAGCTGCCCCACTGGTTTGCTCTGAGTTAACTAAGTGCATGTTTAATTCAAGTAAGATTCCACTGGATGTTTGCAAAAATTCCAGAGTATGGCTTGATTCTGATGAGGCAACACCATGTTCTCCATGTTCAGCAGTAGTGTGCCACTCACATCTAATATGATGGCACATTATTTTAATAGGTAAGGAGTACCTATATTGGAGCAGAGTTGTCTGGTGTCACAAGAGAGTCTCGTCTCACAGGTATCTGTCCTTCTATAAGCGGTTGACAGGCCTTGCACTGGAGACCTGTCGTAATGACGTTGCACTGCGCTGTGCTCACGTTGCTTACAGCAGCATAATGTAGCGCCTATCGGTTTTTTTTTCTCAGTCTTATGTTTATGAATCTTCCCAGGTTCAAGTAGAAATAGCAAAACCGTCAGAAAAACAAACAAGCATCAAACTAGGTTTATTATGACATCCTCTGTGGTTTGTGGGGGGAAAATCGTTATTTTAGCTTACAGTCAAATGCTTTTTCAGCCACTGTCGCCCTGTGATTTGAACGGTCTATCTGGCGGTTTGGCGGCTGGGCACAAATCGAGGCCACCCACAGCAGCTGAAAGGTTCTGCTGTTGCATTCACTGGTCTGTGCCCCGTGCCACCAATAACTGTTTCATAATGGAGGGTCATACAGTTGAAAACGTTTTCTTAGGGATGGTGCACTTTCTCTGCCATCTATCGATGACACAGTGCAGACCCTGGTCCCATATTCATTGGTTTTCTTATCTTACTAGTTTCCCCACAAATGTAGCATCTGCGTCTGGTATTAGGCTACGGTTAGAAACGTTACGACTTAACACAGGTTTGTTCCAAGCTTCGTAAAACCCCTTACAACATTTGATTTGTATTAAAGTCAGCCGTATTACAGCTACTAAATATTTGATGAATATAATCAGTTCGTTTTCAAAGTCGATGATCAAGTCACGTCAGTAACAAATCTGAAACTGAAACTGATCCTAGATATGTAGAAAGTAAAAACTAATCATTATTTTCTTTCCTGTTTTCTTTTAAAGCTTTTGCCGGCGATATTATTATTATTATTATTATTATTATTATTATTATTATTATTAGTAGTAGTAGTAGTAGTAGTAGTAGTAGTAGTTGTAGTAGTAGTAGTAGTAGTAGTATTGTTAGCATTTCTCACCAAATATTCTTAAAACAAGGCAGTAACTGAATAATTTGTCACGAATCGTAAGGGTGGCAGTTAGGTCTACGTGCAGTTCAAATAACGAGCGCTTTGCCAGTCTTTGTATATTTGTAGGCTATTTGATCATATTGACGTATTGTGGAAATGAATAAATATGTCTGTAAAACAAGACTGAATCTGGTTTCGAAGGCTCTGGACTGGAGAATGGAGACTGGGGCGACTGACGTTTTTATTTTTGTGAATCAGAAAGACAGCTAAATAAAACCAAACACGACAAATAGTTCTGACTGACATTGTCACGTCTGTTTATATATTTCGAATGTTTACATCATAAACAATATTCGAGGTTTTTTAATGTAGTATTTCCTATTTACAATTCACTAACAAGCCTCTTCAGTCAGACAATTTCTGCGGAAACATCTAGTTTATGCTGTTATTGGCTTTGAGACGTCATTGATAAACGATTGTCTTATTTTTTCTGGCTGGCTGCTTCACAAACTTCACAAAAGTATCACAAACTTAACGATGCTGTAAAACGTTGCCAGTAAAGGTATCTGAGATAGTGACAGAATATATGACTCAAGAAATAATCATCTCAGTGGGCGTTGTTGAGTATTTGTGTGAGTGTGTGTATAAACATAATATTTAATCTATTCTTATTTGAATATGCTCGAGAACTTCGCGAAGTCTGGGCGCGTTTTAATGACAGGACAAATTCTTAATGGCGGTCTATGTGTTTTAGATTCGGAGCGAAAGAGACTCTTATGAATGTCTTATGAATGATCTTGTAAATAGTTACCTCTTTACCAAATTGCAAATCTGAGTGTTGTTCAGTTCTGGTAGACACAGCTATCACAAACCAATATGACAATTAACATAAAATAGAAAAACTGCAATGAAGAAAAAAAAATTCCTCATTATATACTGACAGCTATTTTTTCTCCTTTTCGTCTGTTTTATGGTAACATATAATCTTGAAACGCATTCTTGTAGTGCACACGGTAGTGCAGTGAAGTGTGCATGGATCATCTATCAAGGGGACACTAATAGGTGTTGGGGAAGTTGCTGGGCTTCTCAGAACTGCAATGCTGAATGAGGAAAGATGTAAACTGGGAACCTGAGCCAACTCTCCGGAGGTTAGCAGTATCTGAAGAGAGGTTCCCGGCCTCAGGCTCTAGCTAATGAAAATCCCATGGCAAAGCGTCCGTGCTCCAGAAACTTCTTCATGGTCATTGTACAGCCACCTCTAATTTAATCAGAGCCATAGGTCACCGGGACGCTTCGCCACTGGTTCTCCATCCACTATAAACACATTTAGGGCTTTATTTATTTTTAGCAATGGCGTGCGTCCACAGCAGCCAGGTCAACCGATACCCAGATGGTTTCGCTGAGGCGCCTGTTTATGGATTCCTGCAGATTGGAGGGAGGTAAGTGAGGGTCCTTTGGTCTGTCACTGATTATAGTCAGTCAGTTTTGCATATGAGGATGCACGACACAGGCTGTTCTAGTGTTGTGATGACTTTTAGTTTCTATTTGCAGTATGCAGAACATTGCCTTCCCTACAAGTGGGTGGGTAGATGAATGGATGGATGGATGGATAGATGGATGAATGGATGGATGGACAGATTGGATGAACAGGTGGACTTTATCCTTAATTAATTCTGATATAGCCTTTTCCCCATATCAGAGGTGTAAAAGGAGATCTAGAAGCCATTTTCTTCACTCATGCACAAAAGCCATTTCCTTTATTAACTATAGTTCATGCAAGTTACAATTCATGTCATCCCCTGCAATTGTGATTAAAATGATAGACGTCATGTCAGTTAAAAAAGTTTCAGATTAACGCAAAATAACAGACTGTTTCCAAAAAAATATGTTCAAACCTTCACTACTTTTAGCTTTGTTTTAGGTGTTCACATCATATTGTACAAATAAATCTCTTTGAGCTTTTTTTGCACCAGCATGTGAGGTCATGGAGAGGACAGTCACCCATATTGTCGCCCCAGCCACACACACACACACACACATGCAGATGCACATGCACACTGCTCCATCCTAAGGTTCTCAGAAACAAACTGCTTCCCAGACTTCTTCTGTCCTGACGACCCGGGGGTGATCCGCTGTCAGTCAAACCTCAGCTGGCCATCATGCTGGACAGCGAGAGACAGTAAGAGAAAAGCCTTCAGGGAAAGAACCAACCCCTTTCACATGGGATCATCCCTCGACATTCAAGGCATATAATTGAATTACTGCTCTTCCCTTTCCTCGTTCACATTTTAATGCAAACCTCAGGTTGGCTGGGCGTTTGGAAGTACTGACAGAACAAAGACCTCCACTTATGTTCAACATGTGCATGAATCAGTTTGTTGAAAGCACACAGTGCTTTCACTGTTCAGACCAAACTGGTTAAAACTGTGTATGTTGATTAAATGCAATGTACATCTCCATAAACCACAGAGTTTAGAGTATTATCATGATCACTGATGTGTAACTCCACTTTGTTTCTCATCAAGCTGTCTAACAAAGATTATATTTACCATTGACATTTTATCAGACTAAACACAGGTGCTTTTATGTACATATCTGTGAATTCTATACATTAAGTATAAATGCATTTGTATGGAAACACAGTATAAATATAATCACACCCTTCAGTGAGCCTCAGGTGTTATTTGTTTTTAATGGGCCTTTAAGAATATATGACAAACAGGCAGGAGGATGCAGGGAAGGTGATAGAGAGTGAGAGGATGTATGAAAGGTGGCAGGTTAGCAAGATCTACAAGCATAAAAGGGCTTGAACCTTTAACTGTTTTTTGTATCCCAAATCATGCAGGAATGGCAAGCTTGGTCCAGCTGGACAGTGGAGAAAGGGAGACAGAGTCTGGGGTTGTGGACCACAGACTGGACTGATTTCCTGCATGGGGTCATGCCAGGGACAGGTTAGGCAGCCTCGGGATCAGGAAACAAGAGCGGCCGCCAAACTGTGGAGAGCAGGAGAGTGGGGTTCAGCTGCCTGATCACTTACTGGAAGACCACAGGTGATGGACATTTGTAGCTCTTGAGAAAGTACTCTCTTTTAATTCTCGCCTTGTAGTTTTCACTTGACTGAGTTAAGACTTGTTGGACAGTTTAACTTAAATCAGTGGAGTTGGGTGTTTTTGAGCAGCATTGGGTGTTTTTGAGCAGTGTTGGGTGCATTTGAGCAGTGTTGGGTGTGTTATGGCACCTTCTAATGCAGTGGCATGTCTTTGTATACACTAGTAAATGTTGGACATTTTACATGGTCATATATGTTTGTTTACCTGTTGTTATTTTTATTTGTATCAGTCTTGTACAAATGTCACAATCGGCACGTGATATATATTGCAACCAAGTTTCCAAAACTAATTTAAAGATTTTCCCTAACTTGCTCAAACTAGCTGTCACTCATATGCAAAACTTTAGTTGCTTTTGCTCGAGAAAAAGCTTTGAAATGTTGAATACGTCCATCATTTGGAAATCAAGGCCTTGTTCCCCTCCAAAACGACCAGGCACTCATATTCTAAAAGCTACACAGCAGCGGCAAAGCCCAAAGATAAATGGCAGAGAATAGGTCCCCTTTACTCCAGCTTTGATGCTAATGATATGGCTATTTCACACAGTTGTATGCAGCCCTGTCAATGTGGAACTAAAAAGGCTTGTTCCTGAGGCCGTCCAAAGAACTTAGTGACATTTTTGCATGCCCATTTTCTGGAGTGCATTTTCTCCGCTGGGGTTTTGATTTCAAGAATGCTCCATCACCTCGGGCTACAATGGAAATGCACTTTATGTGATCTGAGCCTCTAGTACCCTTTGCCAAAATCATGCAACACTATGATCTTAAAGCAAGCACAAAGGCATTCGTTTTGTGAGAACGCAACACTGTTCAAGTGCCTGTTTTCCCTTGGGTTACAATTGTTTCTTTCCTAATTATCGTATGCATTTATTAATAACTACAGCATTGCGCACAATTAAACAGCCTGCAGAATGGAACATGACGTTTAGTTTTAAATTATACACTGCTAAGTTGTTCATATGTTACCCATTAGATGCATTGTGAGCTATCCATCCTCCATTACCAAGCAACATACGTATCAGTACATCAGTAGATGCTTAAAACAAAAGTTACATTGTCTTTAAGGAGTCAGTAGCCAAACATATAAACAAGGGAGGATGGATAAAACAGTTACAATGCTGTAGGTTATTTGTCAGTGGCGCAAGATGTAGGCCCACGGGTAGCTATAATAATCATTATCTAAATCACGTTGCTCAACTAAGTGACGTTTAATGAATCTCGCCGCCAAGCTGACGCGGCACCTTTAAAATATCACGTCACGTCTTTGTAATTTACTGCGCATCGAAGCTGCCCTAGGTCGTCAAAACGGAATCTTACAGCGTCACTCATTCCACCTATTTTAAATTCTTTATCATCTTGCGATTCATAGACTAATGAAGAAACGGTATTAATGTTCTTGCTTCCACCACATCCACTTCTCCAAAAAAAAGTAATCAATTAATTAATGTATATTTTATTTATTTAGCTATTTTATTTGGTTATTACCGAAGTGTCCAACAGTCCATTTACGTCATGCGTTATGCCTAGGGATCCTTTCGAGAACCAAATTTTAATACTCACTGAATTTGCTATTAAGAGTCGCAAACCTGTTAGTTTTATTTAAAGAGAAAACCAAGTCTCAATTAGGCTACAATTAGGCACGGAGAGTCTGTTAGTGAGTAGGCCCCTTTCAGTGCGACGTCAGTAAGTAGGCCTCCGTCACTGCGCCGGGAGCGGGACTATGTACTTCCATCATTACAGTAACACCACAAGGCTGTTGCAGTGCAGTTTCAAGACAGCAGCTTTAGGACGTGATATGGCTTTCGGCAAGATTTAGGCTTCAGTGAGGAATAAAATGGTTCTTGTGTGCGCTTACCGTAGCAAATGGACTTGATGTTTACACACTTGTCCGTCAGTGACCTCGATGTGGCTTTATAAGCATTCAGAAAGATTATAAGACGTCTTTTAAACCAATGAAAGCTTTGTAAGTGCCCTGCACGTTTTTAGAGATTGCTTGCAAAGATTGGTGCTGCCACGTCAACATCAACAGTTTTGAGTTTCTTTAAGAAAGCTTTCACAGACATAGCTAACCTTGCATGTCTCTACAGTTATGGAAGGTGAGTAGTCTAGTCTGCACTAGTGCGTATTTTATATCAGCAAAAGAGGTTTGTTTGTTCGCTTAAGTGATTTCTTTTTAAGGTTTACGCTTTTTTTATCACAGTAGACTGAAACCATGCAGTAATTGGTTTGTGCGGCCATGAATCAGAAATGTGAGTATTAATGCGCAAGGTTACCAAGGAGATATTCCCTACACTGTACATTACACCAGTCTGCTGTAGGATTTTCCGCTAATTGATTTACAGGGCGTTAAACAGCACGTTTCATTAATTTTATGACCATAATTTAAAATTGGCAAAAGACGTTCAGTAACTGCTTAAGTGTGCAGGGCAATTTAGTTTAGGCTAATATCTAAAGCACTTCCATTATTTGGCTGGAGTATAAGGAAATATCCTACCAAAACGATTTTATTTATTGTATTGACCTAGTAATTTATTTGCAATCTGATGAACATTTAGAAATTAAAAACAACATTGATTTCGTGTCAGCACTAATATGTGTGTGCTTTAACCCAGTTTAAAGGTAACCCAGTTTAAAGTTAACCCAGATGTCAAAGCTGAGCTGTCTCAGCTCTCAAAAGTATTCACATGCAGACTATTCAAGACATTTCATTCAATTTGACAAGTCTCACAGTTATGAATCTACGAATAGAGAATGAGTTACTACTACTACTACTACTACTACTACTACTACTACTACTAATAATAATAATAATAATAATAATTATTATTATTATTATTGTTGTTGTTGTTATTATTATTAGCATTGTTGTTGTTATAAAGACTAATATGACGAAGTTTTTTGGATATTACATTATATGCCACATTTCAGATTCTTGATAAGAAAAAAATATTTAATATCTTTACTTTTTCAAGCATAATGGGTTTCTAAATCAATATTTGCAAACGTTTCAATTATTTTATTATTCCTTATGTGCGATTGAACCGTTTATTTATCTTTTTGACGTCATGAATAATAATGGCCATTCTTTGTTTTATTTAGTGTGATTTGCTTTAATGTATAGAAATGTAATGTGTAGAACTTTTTACAGAAGTTTTGTAGTCTACAAATTATGACCTTTTGTTATGACGTTATGGTCAGACGAAATCTCCGAGTAGTCTGTTTTCTTTTTCATGTTATACTGATTGTGTCTGTAAAGCTTGTAGACTTTATTCATCCAGTGTATTATGCTCCTGGTTATGGCATTTTGAGCTGCGTCCTCTTGGCACTGAGCTGCTTATGACAGTTGATCAGGCGTAATGTTCTGAATGCTGAATATAAACTCTTAGGTTTTAAAAGAGCAACATACGACTTCAAGGTCTTGCCGGACAGATAAGCATATTTTTGATAGTATTATTTTCTTAGCTAAAATATGTATTTATACGTATTTATAAGTTTATGTGTTTTTTTCTTTGCACCACATTTTTGGAGGCGGGGGTATCTTCTTGTATATTCTGGAGAAATTAAATCGTTAATTTGATAGACAGGAACCACGCGTGATCAAATTCTTGGCGGGTTGAGTCAGACCACTGTCTTGGTCGCCCTTGTTTCACGGGTCTTTGTTTCTGATCTTTTAAATCCCTCCCACTTGAAATGGAGAACCAGAGAAAAAAATCACTCTCTCGCGCACACACAAACTTTTCACTTTTAATAGCACCACAGTCCTCAGTCTGCGCGCTCAGGACGGCGCGATGGAGACGGATAGTTGTTTGTCTTTCTCCTCTCCCCCAAACAGGACCACGCCAGAAAATTCCCCGGGTTTGGAGCATAGTTCCGGCTCTTTCTTTCCTTGCGACGAGCTACAAAAATCACCACATCCTCATCTTCCGCATCGACATGGTTTACGGGGTGAATTCTTCAACACTCCGGGTATGGGACGTTATCTGGATGGTGGCCCTACGGACTTTACGCACGGTGTTCCCGCTGCAAATTCTCGCTCCTCACCAGGGAAACACAGCAAGTACTTGGAAAGTATTTCGCCAGACCAAAAGACTTTACCAATAAATGCAAAGAACTCATTTTATGAAAGCAATTCGGATGGTAAGTGAAACAAATCAAGGACGGAAGCAATGGCTACAAAATCAAGGTTATGGCATATAGCTAACGCTACTCTTAACAACGTTATGGCAACAAACATCATAATCGACATGAGGGCTAGTACACAACGATAGCAAGGTTACAATAATAATAATAATAATAATAATAATAATAATAATAATAATAATAATAATAATAATAATTAGAAAAGGATGAAGTCGAAATAAAGAATTATCATAATTATCACTTTACTAATTTCGAATAATCGAAGGTTGTTGGAGGAATGGTGTTCACCTAAAACTGTATTTTTTTCCCGTTCTGAAATATGACCAACGTGTAAACATATTACATCGGCTGTAAATGGTTACCAACGACATTCGGTGAGTCACGCGTAAATGACCAACACAACTATGAAATAAGATTATATCGTACAATTCTAATGGTCAATCGCCAGCGATCTCATTTTGCAAAGGATGGTGTCACTTTTGAATTTGTTACTCGACAAAAGTTGTGGAAAGTGGAAGCACAATAATCTCATCGTAAAGTGGACCTATTTCTTCATTCATGCTTTTCTTGTACATTTGTGATGGCAGGGGTAATGGGTTAATTATTTAACATTTATTTATTAATACAACTCAAGATTCATTTTATCCTTCATTAATTATAAGTTGTGCATAGGTTTGCGATAAATATCCAACGACCATCAACTTTATTCAAAGGAATTTACAAACTGGGGCATTTTTATAGTGCATCTATTATATTTTATTTTACTGTGAGATTAATTGTTCGAAGAAACGTAAAATATTTACAAATCTTAGACAAAAATGCTAAAAATATGTGGAAATTTAAAAAGAATTTATGGTGGCTGTCATTATGGATGATTTCCCTTTTAAAAAGTGTGAACTGCAAAAAAGATTTTGGTAATCAGTAGATTACATCAAGCAACTGGTGACATCTAGCAGCTAGTGGCATATAACAGATTTTCAATCATTCATATTAACTAATCTCTTCCGTATAGTCTGTATAGTCCAAATAGTCTATATAGTGTAAACCTGACTTTTTTCCATACTCGACTGACTGGTCTGTACTGAGCTCAGTATCAGCATTATAAAACCACTAGGCCTTTGTTGACATTATAAATTAAAATGCACATTAAACAGATTTTTGAAAAATAATGATATGCGTGATGAATAAGGCTAATAATAAATATGAAACTGCAGTTTTTGCACTGCGGTAATTGGTAGATGCTGATAATAATGAATTCATTCAATAGTGCAATTTGAATCAAAAATATATTAAAAAGGGGTAGTTGAGAAGTCATAGGGCATTTTGATTTAATGATCCAAATGTTCCTTCTAATTGAATATCACCAGAATCTACACTTAAATTAAGCTTCTCCGATAAATAAGGATTATTATTACAATATTATTGCCTTTTTCATGTATTCGTCCCGGAATATTACGCAAAAACGTCACATCTTCAGTTCTCGGACAGTGTGACATTGAAAATAACTGTGACATGCTTTTATAACATACAGTGGCGTCCTGCGGTCTTAAATAAGGACGTCTATAGGAATATATCAAAAAGACTATCGACTAATTATTATTTGAAATGTATCACTGTGGGAAAAATAAATGAATAAACCTAGTGGCTTAGACCATAGTACTCTGACTATTGCACAGTACATTTTTATATAGAACTTTTGTGTCGTTTTTTAACTGACTACAAAGTGACACGGGCATCCCAAACGTAACACTGATTTTCAAAAGCACCTTGAGGTTTTTGAAGGCCTGTTTTACTGTTCAAGTTTGACTGTTGTCTGGCGGTCCTGGAGCACATTTCGGGGTTGCAAAGCGCTTTAGGGCAGTTGAACTTCGTCGTTCCGGATCGCTGTTCTGTTTATGATGTTCTGTTTAATGCCACTAATACAGTGTTCTTCAGTAATAATCATATTTACTAGTGAATTATACAATTAATTCTACTATTTAATAACGTCAGCGACAACAGATGAAAAAAGTTTATATTTGTGTAATCAAGCTTGTCGTCATTTAAAGATCATGCTCAACTTACTGGATCGTATTCAGTGGTCTGTGCTCACCCCGTACGAGCTTTTAGATAACACTTATGAAAATACCCAAAATACGCAAAATAAAACTGAGATCTTTAATAATCAGACGTTATGCATCTAAAGCTCTGTTGCAACGAAAAGCCTGAATTAACAAGTTTTAATTAAGATATCGTCTACATTTGATTAAAAATGTAATTAAAAATGATAAAAAAAATAAATAAATTCTGCAGCTTGTCTCTGTTGAGACGTGGGGACCGTGGGACTTAAAAGCCTGCAATCAGGCAACTCACCACCCAGGGAAGGATGAAGTTGTCGATAATAGAAACGTCAAATTTTTCGTTTTCAATGAGAAATACAAAGCAGCGAATACAAAACCACGTGTGTCAAAAATTAACATACCATATAGAGATGGTGGTGATTGTAAAGAGCTGAATACTTGTTTGTAAAGTATGGAAATAATTGTATTACTTCTAAAGTTAATTCAGATTGGTGTAAAGGAGACCATATGTAACATATCAATCTGTAATTTTGTTAAATGCAGTTCAATGGAATTGGTCTGACATACATAACAAAGTTCTTGGTCATAAGATTTTATTTGTTTTATTTGTGATGAAAGCTCGCTAGATATAGAACAGTGACTTGTGATAGGCATGCTGGGTATGAGGGGTTTTATACTTTCTTTCGGTAGGCTTTTGTGATCTTTACATGTATTCACATGGGAAGACGCTCTCTTCTGTTTAATAGGATAATTTCACAAAGATTATGAATTTTCTTTAAACAATGTATTTGCGTATTTAGTACTAAGCTCTATGTATTTAGTACTAAAGTTCAGTATGTATTTAGTACTAAGCTCAGTATGTATCTGGAATACATAGTGTGCCATTGTTCCTCTTTTCAAAGTGAATATTCCCTGTTCTCCACTGTGTTCAGTTTAAATTGTGCATTTTATACACGTTGCTTTGCAAATACTATAGGTGTGTATTTAAATATGAAGCCACATTTGTTTATTCTTTATTGAAAAATATACTCATATTTATTTATTTATTGAGCACCAGCGCCAGACAATAAGTCTGGTGTTGTTTTAATGCTGTTCCTTCTCCAGTAAAGTAAAGTCATCTAAAATGTTTTTTTTTTTTTAACATTTTGCAAAAGCATTTCTGCAGCTGCCTGTAGTTTTTTCTTACTATGTCTCACTGTGAAGCGCATAAATATTTATGCCTATATGTGGATATGCCTGAAGTTAATATCATTTTCCATCATATTCTATAATGCATTCTTTAACAACAAATACATGGGTGATGGCATAAGGGTTTTGTTAACTAAGGGATTTGTGTGCTTGCTGTTAGTTTTCCTCATCCTTTTCCTAATCGAAACCTGTTTAAAGCTTCTAGAAAACACCGTCGTCTCCCGTCCAGTGTGAACTGAACTGCTTTTTCTGTCTCTAGCAGCTGAGAAGACATTGCCTAAGCCTTTGGGCTATCCTGTCTTGGACTCCGATTGCTGTGGTAAACTCAAAGAGTCATCGAACGGGTTAACTCAAGGAGACTCCATCGCGGACTCAATCGACCTGTCAGGCAAGAACAAAAAGAGACGAAACCGGACCACGTTCAGCACCTTCCAGCTGGAGGAACTGGAGAAGGTGTTCCAGAAGACACACTACCCAGATGTGTACGCCCGTGAGCAGCTGGCTCTGCGGACCGAGCTCACTGAAGCGCGTGTGCAGGTAGGCTGTTGATCTTTGGCCCACTGACATACCTCTCATGAAGGTTAGCAGCCTCAGAGAAGAGGCATAAGAGACATATATGGTCATGGTTTGTCTCTGAAGCTAAAATGATAGTTGTTTGCTGGTATTTTTACTTATTGAAAATGCTGTTTTTTTTAAATCATATAACGGGAGGCTGGTGAATGATGTCAAAAACAAAGCACAGTTCTAACGAAGCACACATTATTTTCTGTAAAAAGGTGAAGGAAAGTGTTCACTGCCATTAGACCCAGATGTTACACAGATGTTGAACCTTACTAGGGCTGATGAGCATGGACTAAGTAGACTGAGAATAATACCACCAATGATATTAATAATCATTATCATAATAAATTGTATATCTCCGTAATCCGTTGTCTTTGGTGGGATGGCCTGACAGGTGTGGTTCCAGAACAGACGAGCGAAATGGAGGAAGCGGGAACGTTACGGGAAAATGCAAGAAGTGCGGAACCACTTTGCGGCAGCGTATGACATCTCGCTCCTCCCTCGCTCCGATACCTATCAGGTACCACTTACAAAACACACACAACAGTCCACATACATTACAAAGCCTAGAACACGCTCACTGATCTGGGAACAGGTTTTTGTGTTGTGGAGATTGTTCATAAAATTCTCATTTTGTCATTCTTAGCATCATAAGAAATTTCTGGACATACGAACAAGATAAATGAAAGTTTTTCTACAGTTAAATATTTTTATATGCCAAATTTTGGGTGTATTAATGTAGAACACTATGTATCTGATAACCAGTAAATACTGGTATTCTCCTGACATACATACATTTGTGAGTCTTTTAAAAATTTTCATTGTTGACTGAATGCTGTTCCTACTTTGTAGATGCAGAGTAACCTGTGGCCAGCAGGATCAGGAGGAGCAGGGGGTGGGAACGGGGGCTGTGTCCTAGGGGCAGACAGCCTGCCCTCCTCCTGCATGAGCCCTTACCCACACCCCCATGCCCACCCCCATCCCCATGGCAACCTCCCTGGCCTTATGAGCATGTCAACATCATCTGCCCATCCTCCTCACCATCCTCACCCACACCACGCTGGCATCAACGGCCTCTACTCCCTGCACAGCTTTCAGGGAGGCCTGGGGCCCCACTCCTTCGAACCAGGCCCCGAGTCTGACTACAAGCCTTCAGGCCTGGTGGCGCTGCGCATGAAATCCAAAGACCCCGGCAGCCTCTTGTCTTGGCCAACATGACCGCGTGACAAGGCCTCAGCTAGGACAGGATTCAGCCAACAAGTAACCGTTGGGTACACACCGACATATTGTGTGCCACAGAAATTCAAACATTGGAAACACAGTTTTCAATGAAGCCCATCTGACATCACGTTCGAGGAACAAATTCAGCCTACTAGTTTTTTTGTTTAGTTTTGTTTCTTTGCCATTTGCAATTGTTGTAATAATAATAATAATAATAATAATATTAATAATAATAAGCAGCTTGTGCCCTGTATATGCTGTGTTTTATAGTATGTTTCCATACGGAAGCAGGTAATTTGTTACTGTCAGTGTTTTTAAAAATGGTAGCTATACCAAAAACGTGCCCTAATGTCAGAGAATTTCTAAAATTTTTATTCTTCTATACTGAGCATAATTGTATAAACATTGTAATGTCCAAAAAACAGAATAACTATTTTATTTAAAATGGTTAATCTCAATGTATGCTGTTTTTTTAGTAGTATGACAATTAATAAAAGGCTTTATATTTGATTATTGTGGTACTATTACGGTGAGTTTATGTTTGATTACTTGTGGTACTGTTACAGTGAGTTTATGTTTGATTACTTGTGGTACTGTTACAGTGAGTTTATATTTGATTACTTGTGGTACTGTTACAGTGAGTTTATATTTGATTGCTTGTGGTACTGTTACAGTGAGTTTATATTTGATTACTTGTGGTACTGTTACAGTGAGTTTATATTTGATTACTTGTGGTACTGTTACAGTGAGTTTATATTTGATTAGTTGTGGTACTGTTACAGTGAGTTTATATTTGATTACTTGTGGTACTGTTACAGTGAGTTTATCAGTATAATAATCAGCTGGTTGCTGCCCCTGTCATTAATCTACCAATACTCACTCATTACTCATTAATTCTTTAGTTATAAGTTAATAATATATTTGCCAAATAATCAATAACATATCTGATGCCTGCAAAACATATATAATTTCTGGTGTTTTGGATCTTGTATCATAGTGGCTTCGGCCCAGGTAACACTTTTACTTTATGTAGCAGATGTACAGACTAATTATATTGTTCTAGGTGGTCTCAAAACAGGAAGTGTTGTAACGGCTGCAATTCAAAAGCCCTTCCAAATTTCAACCAATTTATTATCAGTACATGGCACTTCTGCTACAGCAAAACTGCATAACCACAGTCCTTTTCATTCTGTACTGATGATGCATCCCATGGAGTTCTCATCTTCTCATCCTCCCACTAACCACAGGCTGGTGCTCTATCAGAAGACATGAACTGCAAGACTAATGGATGACGACTTACTGCCCAGGGTTAACTTCCTACACGGTGAAAATAAACAAATGGATGAAAGCACATATATAAAAGCACGTAGCCTGTATTGATGCATGGGACCGTTCCATCTGGATCTAATGACTGCTTGCCAGTTCTGTCAGCCAGAACAGTCGACTTAATTTAGATAATGCCTAAAAAGTAACTGTCGCTTAAAAAAAAACAAAACCAGTAACCAAAACTAAACAGCTGCAGTTACAACCTGTTGAAAGCTATTTTGTTTTCCAGTGAGGTGAGCTAGATGACTCCTTTGAGGCAAATATTTGTCGTTTCTTCTTTCATTTGTATGGACAGCATGATAGTCTTGTTGGATTGCATTACGTGCCAGTCTAGCACACCATGTTGTGCTTTTGAGAGAGCTGACATGTGTTTTCAATAGAATCGAGGGAGTGAGGCTGTCAGAAACACTCTCCACACCCACAGCTTCAAATTCCATCTTGGACCTTCGAGACAGCACAGCCAGTTCCGGCTGCACAGGGAACCTGATTAGGCCCCAGATTAGGTGAACAAGATAAGAGGATAATAAGGAAGAAATGAGTATTACTGGACATTACTGGAGTGCTGCAGTTCGAGGTTGGAGTTAACCTGACAACTGCAGACCTACATACTTTTGAGACAAAGGTTGAGGCTGAAAGTGGGTTTGATTTGCAATGTGGCAACTATAGTGGAAATATTAATCAGAAAATGTTTTTATTGAAAAAAAAAATGGTCCATTACTGACAAATGAATTAAACATTAACCGTAGAAATAAAAGTCAGTCAGTCAAAGTGCTTTTCTGAATATATATATATATATAGTTAAGTACACAAGGTTTCCAAAGAACAGGACTTTCCTCCTACAAATTCAGAAGCAGTTTGCTTACACAGCTGATGAAGGGCCTCTATCCTAAACGTTTCTTTGGAAAACTTGTGTACAGTCGTATTATATGGTAGTTTATTA
>JAOXYF010000022.1:217417-247417 GCA_028565775.1 Sternarchorhynchus goeldii
ATATGGTAGTTTATTATATTATAATAAACTATAACGGTAGTTATATAATAAACTACCATATAATACGACTGTACGGCAGTTCATTTCCTTATAGATGTGTGGAATCGTGTGGTTTATGCTATGATTTTATTTTCTAATTATTGTTTTTTTTTTATTAAAAGAACCTCTAAAACTTTGAAGATGTAAGAAGTACAGACGGCGACATCTGTTGAACATAAACTGAACAACGTGGAGATTAATGAACGTTGCTCGTTGCAAAGGTCACCTATTTTAAATGCTAAAATAAAACCACTGTTCTTGTTGGATAAATCCATTATTGTCCCCTTTAATTCGCACAGTACCTCTGTAGGTTTGAATAACAAATTAAGAGTGTAATAAAACAAATAAATATAAATATAAATACGACTTTCTTACAGTTAATTTCCGCATGCTGCGAGGGCGAGTCTTCTGAATGTGAAAAGAAGTCAACTGGACGTTCAAGGGGCTCTCACGATTGACGTTTACTACAACCAATAGTAATGAAGTCTGTCAGTTTTTCAAACCAAACAAATTGTTCGGGCGAGGTACGCCAGAGTCTAGACAAGATGGCGTACGTGGTTGTTTTGCTGCAATGATACCGAACGATTTACAATATTATTCGTACAAATTAACTCAGATTGTACTAGTCTAATAGGTTTGTAAGTGTTTATTAGACGACACAAAGCCACAGAACATCCGACATGAAAGGAAAAGAACGGTCGCCCGTGAAAAAGCGTTCTAGGGCCTTGGATGATATACGAGACAGGGGAGGAAGCCACCCAACCAGCAAGAAAATGGGGGTTATTTCGATTTCTGGTGGAAGCAACAATGGCAATAGTTCCACTAAAGGTGAAGGAGGTTCGGCAAGAAGGAGTTTACTTGTTGAAAAAAGAGACGGTCGGGACTTTGATGGCCATGTTTCGAGTCGCAGTGGAAACAATCATAGTTACACTAGCCCCGTTGCTAGCGCTAGCAGTAAGAACCACAACTCAAGCCTGTCGCTCGAACCAGCTGCGCGGAGCAATTCTCGTGCAGATCAACGAACGCAGCTTCCTGCTAACGAAAGTGAGTACAAAACTCTCAAAATAAGTGAACTAGGATCACAGCTCAGCGACGAAGAAATCGAAGACGGGTTGTTCCACGAATTCAAAAAATTCGGTGACGTAAGTGTTAAAATTAGCCGCGTCAACGACGAAAGAATTGCTTTTGTGAACTTCAGAAGGCCGGATGATGCCAGAGCCGCGAAACATGCACGAGGCCGTTTGGTACTGTATGATCGTCCTTTGAAAATTGAGGCAGTGTACATGAACAGGAGGAGAAGTCGATCTCCAGTGGAGAAAGACCACTTTTCTGCAGTGGCTGGCCATAGACATTTGCATACGCAGAGGCCTCTATCCCCAACTGGACTTGGTTATAGGGACTACAGGTTACAGCAGTTAGCTCTTGGTCGACTTCCTCCACCTCCTCCTCCTCCCTTACCCAGAGATCTGGAAAGAGAAAGAGAATTCGCCTTTTACGAAGCAAGAGCAAGACCTGCTTACATTGCTGAGCGAGCTGCTGCTGCGTTCCGCGAGGAGGATTTTATCTCTCCAGAGGATGACCAAAGAGCCAATCGAACTTTGTTTTTGGGTAATTTGGATATAACGGTGACGGAGAGTGATTTAAGAAGAGCTTTTGACAGATTTGGGGCCATCACTGAGGTGGATATCAAGAGACCCACTCGTGGCCAAAACAGCACATATGGCTTCCTTAAATTTGAGAACTTGGACATGGCGCACAGAGCAAAGATCAGCATGTCTGGGAAAGTCGTTGGCCGAAACGCCATCAAAATCGGCTATGGGAAAGCTACCCCGACAACACGCCTCTGGGTGGGAGGCCTTGGCCCGTGGGTTCCCTTGGCAGCATTAGCGAGGGAGTTTGATCGCTTTGGCACTATTAGGACTATAGACTACAGAAAAGGCGACACCTGGGCCTACATTCAGTATGAAAGCTTGGATGCGGCGCAGGCAGCCTGCACACACATGCGTGGTTTTCCCCTCGGAGGCCCTGACAGACGGCTGCGAGTGGACTTCGCCGACACGGAGCATCGCTACCAGCAGCAGTTTTTGCAGCCACTTCCTCTGCCCCACTACGACGTCGTGGCCGAGTCCTTCGTCCACCGTGCCACTCCCGAAGCCATCAGGGTCAGGGAACGGACTCCTCCGCCGCTGCACTTTAGAGAGAGGGAACTCTATGCCGGGGCGGAGTGGCCAGCCCCCACTATTCGGGAGCGCGTAAGGACTCCTGCGTTCGAACCACTGGATCACTTGGAACGTGAGCGGCGGCCGAGGGAGCCCTGGTCCCTGGAGCGGGAGCTGCCGGGCAGGGACCCCGCTCGCAAGCGGCGTCTCCTGGAGGACGGGCGCCACTTGGAGTGTTCTCCAGACAGCAGCAGCGAGTGGGCAGCCCGTCGACGGAGGGCCCCCTCGCTGGAGGGCAGCCCAGGCGGGAGCAGCCGCGACGGGCGCTTCAGCGACTCGGAGCGGCCCGTGAGGTCGGAGCGGCCCTCGCCGGCCCGGGAACGGCGCGCCAGCCTGGACAGGGTGCCCGCGGAGAAGCGCCTCAAGAGCGGCGGCAGCCTGTCCGAGTCCAGCGTGGGCACGAGCCCGCTGGAGAGAAAGCGCAAGGCGGGGGAAGCCGGCAAAGGCCTTTCGAAGCGAGAGCGCGCCGAGGCCGCCTCCAAGGGTGGCCAGTCGTCCAAGCAAGACCCCGGGGGTAAGCTGAGCATGGCCTGGAACGGCATGCTGCTGCTGAAGAACAGCAACTTCCCCGCCTGCATGCACATCCTGGAGGGCGACGTGGGCGTGGCCAACAGCCTCCTCATCGATGGCGGCACCGGCGGCAAGGTCACCCAGCTCCGCATCACGCAGCGCCTTCGCCTCGACCAGCCCAAGATGGACGAGGTGTCGCGGCGCATCAAGGTCGCCGGTCCCGGCGGGTACGCGATTCTCCTGGCGGTGCCTGGCAGCTCCGATGACGCGTCATCGTCCTCCTCCTCCTCCGATCCAGCAGCATCGACACAGAGGCCCCTGCGCAACCTGGTGTCGTATCTGAAGCAAAAGCAGGCGGCTGGAGTCATCAGCTTGCCTGTCGGGGGCAGTCGTGATAAGGACAACACGGGTGTTCTCCACGCGTTTCCGCCCTGCGATTTCTCTCAGCAGTTCTTAGATTCCTCTGCGAAAGCTCTTGCCAAAACAGAAGAGGACTACCTGGTCATGATCATTGTCCGTGGAGCATCTTAACAATTAGAACACACACACGGAAAAATTGTTGTTTAAAAAAAAAAAAAAAAAAGAGAAAAAAAAGTGTCTCAGTTGCATGCTGTGTAAAGCCTGGTTAAAGCAACTAGCCTTTAAAGGGTTAAAGGGGTGTGTGTCATCTGTTCTGCCAAATACAATGCATGAAAAAACGTCTTCAGAGAGCATAATTGGTTTTCATATTGCAATGTGTACTCAGCATTGCAGGTAGAATATTTGTCCAAACCAAATCATCTTTGTGCTAATATGCAACTGTATGAGTGGCTGATAAAAGACAAAACCGAATTAGAAAAACTATACACTTTACTGTTGAGGTGACTGTTCATTTTTGCTCAGCAATTAGATTGCAAGCCGTTCCCACATAAATGTCAATTTAGTTCATGTAGGTATAAAAAATTTTTTTTCTGATTTGAAGGGGGTAATTGAGTTATTGTGATTTAATGCTTGAAACAATCAGTTGATGAACAAGTTGGTAAAAGTGTAATATAAGCCTAGGTGTGTAGTTCTGTAGACACCTAGTTGTCACAATATTTCTTAGAACTGCATGTTGACTCAAGTGTCTTGTCTTGAAACCGTGGCAGAGGTATTCAGGTCTCGGGTTCTACATAATATAGGCTAATGTTGTATACAATGATAATACAGTCTAGTACTGAAATGTTCCTCATCCAAACATAACTGGTCAAGCAGTTAACGAAGCAGAAGATTATTGATGCAAAATTTAATTATACCCATCAATACCCGTCATAACCCTAGTTGATCACTATGGTCTACTTTTAACGTTTCAAAATCACCATCAGACCAATGCACAGCTCGTATGTTGGAAAATATAAGGGATATATACAGACATGTTCTTTGTACCATATTGTCATCCTGGTAACGGTGAAGCATCCTGTTGTTGTGAGAGATGGTTTGTCTCATCTTAAGGTTATACGGTATTTTTTTTTTGTCAAGGTTTAAAAAGGTCTAAAAGTTTCTAAAAGTAGTTGTGTAAAAACTATTTCCCCTTGCTTTTTCTTATTCTTCCCCACTAAGTATTTGATGATCTGTGTTTAAGGTAATTTAGTCAAACAATAGTTTCTACTGATTTCAATGCTTTTATTGTTATTTTTTTTTTTAAATAATCTCTCCTTTGGGAGAAACTAAAAGTCAGTAATAGGTTAGCAATATTTAATGCCCATTCAATAAACATCGCCGTCCTATCTCCCCCCCAATAATTGGCCACTGTTGTCATATATGCCACATTAATGGCACTGAGAAAGTTTTGGTGCTGTTAAATTGATACAGGGGTACAAAAATGATTGGAAACCAGTCCTCTGTGATTTAATTAAATGTAGTGATGTAATTGGTGACGTTATCCTGCCACAATATATTTTTCATATATTAACATACTTTAGGTATCAGAAACTTGAGATGGGCTGCACAATTAAAAAAAAAAAAAAAAGTTATTTGGCACATTTTAGTATACCCTCACAGCATGCTTACAAACATGGCTGTGATTATTACTCTAACCTGAACCTCTAAACTGAATCTGGGCAAGGATGCAGCAATAGCAGTGCAGTTGGTTATTTTTGATTGTGTCCATACAACCTATTGGTATTAGCTGTAGCTACAATGTGCTTAATTGTGCAGCTCCATATTTAAGTATGTATCAAGTTGAATGGTCATCAGTTGTGTTTTGGTTGTCACAATCTTATGACACTCGATGCGTTTCATAACGTTTCAAAACGCTAGAAAATATCACTCGTTCTAAACCCCAGAGCAAACTTTTGGGTTGTTTTTTTTTGTTTGTTTTCTTTCTGTTTTCCCTTTTGATCACTGTTAAGCTTATTGCAGTGTAAGGGGTCTGATTATTAACATGTGTAGGTGTCTTCTGTATTATAGTTTTATCCTTTTAAAATCACACTAAATTGCATTTTAAAACTTGATTGGTTTGTGAATTAAGATGATTTCTAAACTGCTGTATATGTATGAATGGAAATACTGTACCTTCAGTAGACAGCTCACAGGAGATAAGGACCATTGCACCAGAGGACTTCCCATGGCTGGAGTCAAAAATGATTGTTTGAATTGATACAGGAGCCCTTTGGATGCAGAGGGGCAAGAGCTTTCCATTTAGTGATTGTGTATTCTCGCTGAGAGAGCAGCTTCACACTTGTGTAATTGTTTTCTCTCTTTTTTGTGCTTACCGTTCCCATATTTAAACGGGAATATGACCCTCTTGCTTTGTGCTGTGTATACCTGATTTCTTGAAGGAGAAAAAAAAGAGGAATCGGTCACTCACACCTTGCACAGCTAAGAAGTAGCTGTCCGTATACACACAAAGTGCACGGACACTTATTTCATTTTGTCTTGCTGTCAATAAATTGTTTCAATTGAGGGAGAAATATTCGTTCGTTGGAAGTGAATTGGAGAACATCTCCCTCTGCTTTTCGGTTGTGTTTCGATGGAATTGTTGCTGATTGATTGTTACTGCTCAGGAAAGAGAAATCCCCATGTTCACACGCCAGGATCAGGGATGACCGTAGGAGCCAAGGGCCAGAGCGCTTCTGCTGCTCTGTGCTGTTGATGATCAGTGTTTTCCAACCTTGTGCCCTGGAGTTGCCCGCCTTGCTAATTAACAGCCCCGTTTGTGCAAACTCCTCCCCCGAGCCCCTCACCCACCCCAACCTTTACTCCCAAGGGAAGTGAGAGCAGAGAGGGGCCTGTTGCTGCCCTACATTTGTGAATGTAGCGGGGTTCTGCCCTGCTGCTGACCAAGGTCAGAGGAGAGATCGGTGATTTGCGCAGACCTTCGACTAAGCTGAGATTTTGCTTGCAGCGCTGCCGCTGGCATCCTGAAGCTCCGAGGCGTGGTCTCTGGTTCCTGCCGCAAGCCGCCCCACATGTGCGCCAGCTGGGAGCGTCCAGGCCTGCGATTACCCGGCTGGCCACACTGCTGCTGCCTGCTTTGCGTTGCCAGAACAACCACCTGCAAGGCCGAATTTGAATGGCTTCCATTTCAGAGGAGCAGGCGTTTGTTTATCCCATGATTTGATTTCTACAGATTTGATTTTATTTTTCACCCCATTGAAAAATCAGTGAAGGAAGAGGATTTCCATGATCAGAAAAAGGAGAGCAATATAGAAAAGTAAAACAAAAAAAGCACTTTTAGGTCTACATATTGTATTGACCTTGAAGGGAGTCTGATAGTTTTCTCTTCCTGCATCTTTATTTGTGAAAGAAGCTTTAAACGTACACCTTTTCAGTGTTAAATTGACCATCCTTCAATGAAGAATTCCTGAATGAAATTCAAGTGTGGCCAACTAGACTGCCAGTTTCCTCAAACTGCACAAAAGTTAACATGTGGAGGAGCTTGCTTGCCAGGAGCTCCAGCTGGAGAGTGTGAGAGTGAACAAGCCTCGTTAGTAAGATGTCTGGTCACCATCATCAGCCCTCCATGAGGTCATCCAGAAGTAAGGACCTTGGGCTTGACTGACACCCAGGTGGCGGTGAGTAGGGTTAGCTCTCTTCATTCCAGGGCCTTTTCTCAAAGTATACCTGGTAAAGGTAAGTATTCGTTTAGGACAGCATTACAGTGACTGATAGAGGATTTATATTTACTTTAGACCCTCAAGTGTTGATTCCAAAAAATTCTACCATTACCTCATGCTATTTTTTCATTCTTTGAATGGAGATTAGCACAAATTAGGCACATTTTTTTAATTTATAATATGAAAATCAGTTGTATCCTGGAAGGGCTGAAACTTTAGCACAGATACAGTTCAGTTTTCAATGTTTGGGTCATCTCATCTTTGAAAGTCAAATACATTTACTGAACACAGGTTCGACCTACACTTAAATTTCTGGACATGAAGCTTTTCTTTTCATGTTTGTTTCATGTTTTACCACCTTGGAAGTGTTTGAGTGGGGATAACGTGGTTTGGAGGAGGTAAGTCATCAAGCCTAGTCTTGGACTGAAAGGAATTGTAAGAGGAATAACACTGTCACTGCAGTTCACTCTAGGAGCAGGGTTACATTTTTTTAGTTTTTTTTTTAGCTTTTTTGTGAATTGGCCCTGAATTATGATTCCTTAGGGAAACACTTTTGAGTTGTTTGTTGGCTGAGGCTGCAGTTTTTGATGCCAGTATCTTACAGCTCCAAGCAAACAGGTCATGGAGTACTTACTGCCATTCTAGACATTTTTTTATGTACTTATAAATAAGCACTTAAACCTATCTGTGGAATATTAGCCTTAGTATAAAATTTTAAAGGAAGACTGCGCCAGGGTAAAATCCCCTGATACTGTAATCAAACATAACGTAGTTATGCTTCACTGCATGGTGTGTATTGTGAAATCAGCACATCACTAATGCTAAATTAAGACCCAGTTAAGATATCACCAGTATAAACTGAATAATTAACCAGGATGAGCATAAAAGTTTACTATTCACCCTCCGTGTGGTTGCACAGTAGTATCTAAATGTGTTTCAGTGGAACATTTAGTCTTGTGGTTTTAAAAATGTAGACATTGAAACAACCGACAGGCTGCATATTTTTCAAATTCATCAATAAATCAAAAATGGTGGAACTTGGAAAGGTAAATCTCAAACTAATAATCACTGTTTATGTACAGACTTTAATATACATGGTACAAATACAGAGGCTGCTTAAATTGACTTCTGTACTACTACAAAATTGAATGGACTAGTTTTCTTCAATATGAGACTATGCTACAGCAACAGAAATAACCTAAACTGGGCACTTTCAGTCTAATATTTTTGAATTCTTCGTTCATCTAAGCCACTTTTAACTTTGCAACTCTATCTTTTCTCATCTAATACACAGAGTAGAATCTTAGCATTATGCATATCTTACATCCAGGGTGCACTGACTAGAATCGGTCAACAAATCTCATGGCAGCTGCTGACATAGGAAAAAAGTGCAGATTACTTTTTTCTAGAAAATTGTAAGAGAAGTATCTAGATGTGTGTGCATCTCCAGAATGTGTTTGACTTGTGTTTTAATGAGATTGAAACACCATGAATCAGGTAACCTTTATATTTAAAAAAAGCAATATTTGCTTTGCTTGTTTTATTGACATAATACTTTGTACCTTGTTACTATTTTACTTTTGAGGGCAGCATGATTTTATTAAGGCTAGCTAACTCGCACACAATAGCCTTCTGACAGTAATGGTCTTATTCAATGAATAAAACACTCAAAAGACACTACAGTGTATGTGAACCGTAACATCTAGGACACATTTACACGGATAAAATAGCTTTTATGTTTACGCCAAAAGAAGACGGTACAGTTGTATAGGCAGCTGCTCAATACTGTAATATGTAAATTCCTGTCTTTAATATATTTACAATTATTTTTCTTACTGCATCTTACGCTTTGAACATGAAGCATCCATTCCAGTTACAATGAAAAGTACGTACAAAAGGAAATATATAGAACAAACAAGGAATATGCAAGACAACTACATTATCTGCTTAGTCATCTTTAGAGTCTACGGTTTCAGACTAAATAATGATTGCATGTCCTTGTCCTCACTCCCAGTGATTGGACTGTTTTATCTCCACAGTAACACTCCAGCCCTGGCTTTGACCTCATCTGACTCCCCCAACAACCACCCCAGCTGGCTTGGCTGGAATCAGTAAATACTTTAAACTGTAACTTGAAGTAACAAGAGGAATATTATTAGACTATAGATCTTTGTATGGACTCGTATGATCTGAAATTACTGTAATTGAACTTTCTAATTATTGACCAGAATTCTAATCTATGATGATAACTAACTGCTCAGATCTTTTTTTTTTTTGGCAACACGTTAATGTTTAAAAGTAACTTCACTTGCAAGCACTTCATGTCTTCTTTCTGGGTGTGTCCTTGGACCACTCAGTAGAAGGGTGGAGGAAGAACCTCCTTTGTGATGACTGGGATGTGCTGCAGGTGTAGTTCATGTGTCACCATGGAGGCCTGCAGTTTTGGTCAGATGTCAATATTATTCCTTTAATCAAGGATAAAACAAATAAAATAAAAAAATTCTCACCATGTCAGAATGAAGCATGTGATTCATCAAGCATATAGATTGTCTAGTCTTGGAAAATGGTGGTCAGTCTTACCTAATTTCACTGGTTAAAGGATTGTGTTAATTTTCTGAATAATCCTCCTCGTGGTAAAACTGTGATTCATGCTTTCTTCACTAATGTTCTACATGGGATCCTTTTCAGGGCGTTTGTGAGAGACATCATGGCTGCAAGGATGTGAAGTGGATAGCTGACCTGCTTGAACACTCCAGTGAACTTGGTTTCATGGTATTATCTTTCACTTGCAATTCATTCAGTAACAGTTCAGTTGATAAATTGATGGCACCTTCACAGCAATGTTTTTCTAACCAGTATTGGATTGTGAACATCATTGCATCTCCTATTAAAACAACTGTCCTACACCAGCAGTAAAGAATCATGGGATATAATTATTGCTTCAAAACTGTAAGTAATCTTTATTTTCTCTGGAATTCGAAAATGAAATGGTAATACTTTTAATAAATGAAATAGCCTACTTTCTCTAAACCCTAAATCAGAAAATTTGTTTCTTTGATGTTAAGATGATTGAAGTGTAGGGGTTTTTAACATGCAGTTTTTTTTTGTCAAGCATTTTTTTATGTGAATCCTTTGAAAATTGAATATCCATATATTACTGGTAGTTGTTTGAGTAGGTACAATACTTTTAATACTGCGAGAAACATCTAGGGCTGTGCAAATAAGTCTGGATGTCTGTTTATCTCAAATACAAATAAAAGCAGTATTTTTGTCCTAAATTGTGCAGTTTCTTTTCTTAATTAAACTACACAAAATATTAAAGCCTACATTTCATTTCTGAATAGCCATGTAGTGTAAAAATGTTTTGAAAAGAATGCAGTGTAAATAGTGTTTGCATGAAAGTCGTACTCTGCTTCCATATATTCATCATCGGCTTTTATTTAAGGTATGAAAATGAGATTAAAGTAGTGCACATCTCCTCCAACAACAACTTCCAGAATTTACAGTGTACTGTTTTCAATGTATAAAATATAGATCTTATATACTCAGTGGTGAAGATCCACTGAGCATGCAAACCTGCTATTGTTTACTTTTTTTTTTTCTTAAATTATAGTATATGGCTCATGGAGGGTCTCCGTTATTGCCATTAATTGTGTAATGTTGTGGCCCCTTAAGACAAAGTCTTTGGAGTTTAAACACAATTAACTCCTTAGACAAGATAATTATTATATTACCTGACCAAGGTTCATGAAAGCCCTGCCTTCAAATATATAAAACATGATACAAGTAAAAATGCTTTAAAGCATCACAATTTTTAAATGATTTAAATAAACACATTCAGAGAACAAACCCAACGTTTCAAATAGGAGTGTTTTTATGTGTGGTGTTCCAACCTTAATGCTCTGCAAGAATTTGTCTCCTCAACACATACTGTGTTTACAACCCTAAAGGTACCAGTTTTTGGGCTTGATGAAAAAAAATAACAGGAAATATCAGAACCAAACAAAATGTCTTGCTTAGCATTCCAGCAAGTTCAGAGGATTGTTACTTTTCAGTGGTAGTACATTGGCTGTCCACTAGAGGACGCTATCTGACAGAAGACCATGTGCCACGTGAGGACCATCTATCAAATAAGCCACTTGTGTTTGTGCAACATAAAATGTTTTTTGACTGAGATAAATGAAAAAGTAAAATTCCATATAAGTCTGAGGGTAAAATGCAGATCATACCTCTTTCTTTTGCATCTTTGGCTCATATCACAGTTAGTACAGTTATGCAGTATATTAAAGGCAAATATTGGTAATAAACATAGTACTATATAGTTCAATACAAAAGTATGAAAACAAACAACAAGTGAGCAGAATTTATGTCCAAAGCTAGGTTATGTCTACATGCACAATGCCCTAAATCTCCTGGACTCTGCTATTGGCTAATTAGTACTGGAGGGATTTTCACTCCTGGCATGAATAACGCTGTTTATTTAGTAAATGTGCTTGATCTTTGTCAATCCCTAAAGACATGGGCTGGAAAACCTTCATGTCTAAAATCTAGAGACATAATGTGAACCAAATATTTGTTACTATTGTAACAGCATATCTTTGATAGATAAGTATAATCCAAATTAGTCTCTGTGGTCTTGCCTCAGCTTTGTGTCATTAGTCTGGGGTTTGCTGATAATACTTCACTTTATTTTTATGGTTTGGAACATCTAAAACAAACTCATTCATTTTGTTGGCTGCATCAGCCTCCTAATTCAAACCTGCAGACAAAGTGCAGAGAGATCATGGGGCATTTGGTAAAGTGCATGGTTACGTTCTCAAAACAAACATTTTAAACATTCATATTTTATTAATCTATTTTGTACCCTCTGCTCTAAGGGTATTCAGAAATACGATAATACAGAAGGAAGCACTTGGTAATTTTTAAGGAGGGGTCCAGAAAGAATTGATCAGCTACGTATTCACAATATACATAATTAAAACAGACATGACATTAAAATAAAACCCAGACATGTTTAAGGTTTCTTAATTTCCCCATGAGATAATGTTTCTTAATAGATTACACATAGGTCATTCAAAACAGGGAAGGATTCTATTCGGTGTAACAAAGTCAGTTTGGCTTTATTGGACGTTACAGAACAGACATCGTCCCATTATCTGGTACTGAAACCAGTAACCAGGATGGTGTTGTCGAGCATTAAGACTGTGGTGGTCAGAATCTCCTTTTCATTGCTGCAGTGAACATTCTTCCCTCCAAAGGCCAGCACTACTGTGGTCCAGCTCGGCACTGAGGTCAGCCACGCCGACCCTTGTTGGATGAAACTTGGGAAAAGAAACTGATGGTAGTATTGGTGTGATGATGATTTCCTCTACTCCACCCCATTTTTCTGAGGTGCAGGGCAGAAGCAGCCATTACTCCACATGAGTTCTTTAGTGAGCAATTCCTGTTGTTTCTTTCTGGCCTGCCAGCGTCTGGCCAGTGGCTCCAGAAAGAGAGAGAGGGAAGACAGCAGGTAACAGACACCAGCCAGGTAGAAGGAACCATCATACGTTTGAGTGTAGTCATACAGAAAACCTACAGGATACAGGATGCCAGTCAAACATTTACTCGTCTCAGGATACATTTTCAGAAAAGATCCATAACTGATTTAGACCTTTCTATTTACATCATAGTTTTTTTTAAGTTTCTATATATTTTTTTGTTTTGTTTTAGCATGTCACAATTCTCTCAATTCCTGGAAAAAATGTCACTTGAACATTGTCTTTGTAAAAACACAGCATGTAAGATGACTGAGCTGACAGTGAACGCATTGCATCACAGAATATAATTTGTAATTGTGCATACTTTAGGGAATATCTCTGAAGCAGAGAAAAGCTGAAGCATGTATCTGGTTTCTATGGAGCAAAAGTCTTCATGCGTCATGGTGAACTCCATCCCCGGCTTGTGGGGCCAGTAAATGCTGCAGAGAGTTCGATGCGGAAAGGCCCATGTGGGGCTTAACTAATCACATTTTGCTTCCCCAGCTGGGGTTCTCATTTTGAGGGGGGTTCCTGACAAGATGGTTTGGGTTAGTGTGACCATGTGCAACAACTTTTTCCCAACAAGAGCCTTAAGACCCCCCCCCCCCTCCTCCCCCCCAGCCCAAAGGCAGCCTGCATACCCTACTTCCAAATAGGGCCCACATGCCCCCTCCCACACAGGGCCCCATCGAAGTGCTGGAGAGCCTATTGCATTTCCAGGAATTTCAGCTCTGTCAGTGAAATGCTTACACATACTTTTCCTAACAGTTTTACTATTACCCACTCATGTTTCTGTGTGGTCAACCTGACAATAGAACTGCTGTTGATCTACCTGATATAATCACAACACAAAATATAAAGTTCCTATGCACTCACTTATAATTAGATCTATGAAAAAATAAATCAAGTTAATGTGATGCTAAATATAGAAGAGGTGACATGATCCTCCCATGGAGTGCCAAAGGTACATATATATTTTTGTGGAAGATTCACCCCTGAAGAAAGATGACACTTCACATCTGTGTCCATACCAACTACATGCTCACAGAGTAGGTTAGCTGAAGTGAGTTCACCGAGTACACTGAAGTGACACAAAGTTTATCCCCTCCCGCAAATCACCTCAGCCAGTGGACTCCCACTGCCATGATTACACATCACTATTTACCTCTTTCTGGAAAAAAAAAATACATACCTGCCAGAGGGGGCCCTGTTAGACATCCAAGCCCCACAAAGAACATGGAAAATCCCATGGAGTTGTTCAGCTTTGCAGGTCCAACCAAGTCAACCTGGAAAGGACAAACATGATTATGACTTGTGCTTAAAGTTCATATTAAACCTATACCACTATATCTTAATAATGAGAAAAAATAACAATACTGTTATAGAACAAAAAATATGTTTTGACCCTTGGTAAAATGTTCCTTTCAACACCATATTCACAAACAAGAATAACAAGACCTAGCTATGAGGGTTCTTCTGATTGCTCAGTTTGGAGTGTTATTTAGATAACACAGCTTTCCACCAATGTCATGAGGGGAGGAGCACAATGAAAACAAGATATCCATATTTTCAGCATGATGGTCAAAGACTTTTCAGGTTCATTATTTTATTTTATTTTTTTTACCTGCCTTGTGTGAAACCTAAATCCTGAAAATTAGTTATTTTTGACAGGTGACGGCAGAAATTATTGCTTTTCCAATAAACCAAAACCTGAGTTCTTTAGCTTTCTCAACATTGTAATGATGTGCTGATGTTCTCATTGTCTATCTAGCTGCAATCTTTGTCATGTCAAAGCTGGAACATGGGATTAAACATTTAAGAGCTAAGGAGATTCAGACGCACCTGTATTTTAAACATAATGGAATTACAATATGAAACAGCATGATAATATCCAACAGGTGTCCTGAAACTTGCCTCACATCAGAGCCTGAAATGAACGTCCAAATGAACCTGTCCTTAAAGTAAGATTGTGGGAATTGGTTTGCAGTGCTTTTAAAAATCTTGAAAAGCCAAAAGCCACCTAGCCAGAGTGAGCAAACTGCTGCTAATCTCTAATACAGCTGCCCCAAGTGCTGAGAGCCCTCTCAGTTTACCACATAGCACAGCAAGTCTCCACAGCAGAACACTACACCTCAACCTGGACCAAACAGCAACAGTACATCTACAGCAGTATCAGCACCTGATGACATTGCAACCAGGAGAGTTTGTAAAAACATTACATTTCCCAGGGGGATCCACTGTGATCTGTTTTACACTCCTGGATGCTAACAGAGATCCTCTGACCTTACAGAAGAAATTAGGTCAGTGCTACTACAACTTACCAGGACAGGCAACAGCAGGGCCATATAGCCTCCACAGAAGATGGCAAAAAAGATAGCATAGACCATAAGCAGGATGTAGGAGGTGGCGAGGGGGGACAGGAGGTTCACTATACCACACAGGATCAGGTAGGCCTTGTGGTAGTGGTACTTATGCACGAGGTTGCGGTCTGCCACCCAGCCCGAGGCTAGTTGAGCCATGGTTTCTGTTATGCCTGTGTGAGTAGAGAGAGTCAAAAGTCATACACTGACAGTCCCTGTATAAGTGTGAAAAGCTTTCTAATCAGTAATGTGAAGGAGTTCCAGAGGTATGGCACTAAAGTTAACTGTTCCAAATTGGAAGCAATGTCCCTCTATGTCAGAATGCCACTTACACACAGGAAGTACAGGGCCGCAAGTCCTACAGAGTTTGGTGAGCGCTCTGATTCAATTGCCAGGTTTAGTAGGTGTGTCTGAGCAGAGCAATCACCAAACTTTGCTGGACTCCAGCTTTCCAGGATTGGACTCTGACACCCCTGCTACAGCCCATCAACCAGTCAAGTACCTTGTCACAGAGAGAGAAGGCATCAGTCCCAAAGCCCACAGTTCCAGACAGGTTTCTCATGGGCATGTAAGGACGCTTCAGACTTATTATTATTACATCTGAGCGATGGCAGTTTTTGACTTAATGAGCAACGAGGAATCACTGGAGAAATAATGAGTTTAACCTCCAGCAGCTTCTTATCAGAGTTGCTTCAGGGTTTCTTGCGCCAGAGAGTGTGGGAGTGACTGCATATGCATTAAAAGTTCAGTGGCCCATGTCACAGTTGGGAATTGATTCACACATGAAAGGCTTTAGGCAGCACAATGACAGTGATCAATGAAAAAAAAAAAAACCAGCAAAAACATTTCAGGATCAATATCACCCATCACTGCTGCAGCCGTACAGGGATGGCCTTTTGGTATATCGGTATGTATTGGTTTGTTAGAATGCATTATGCATTACAAAATGCTAGATAGGACAAGATGGTGGATGACTGCAATAGCTTCAGAATCAGGTGTTGAAGGTGTAGATGAACTTCTTTAAAGCTGCCAACTGCTCAGATCAGCACATACAGGCATGTGCACACGAGTACTGACGAGGCAAAGTCATTGAGGATACAGAACGCAGAGTGCAGTGGCAGTGTTGTAGCGCACCCTGTGGACTTCTTAGCAGTGGTCAGACACGAAGCCAAACAGCTGGTCAATGTTTATGTGTCCTTGGCACACCTCCAGAGGCAGGCTCCTGGCGTGTCCCAACTTGAGCCCAGAGACATTTGGCAAGTTGTTTGTGTGTTTAAATCGCAGCAGGTCTAGCGAGGCCCACAGCTGTCTTTGTCATGCGCCATTCACCGAGACTACGATAGCAGCCCAGAAAAAACGGCACCCATTTTTTCTAGCCGCCACCATCCTGCTCTCTCCAACCCTGCAATGCCTGTAGTGTAAAGGAGTCTCCGTTCAGCAATCAGGCATGTGACAGGTATTTGCGCTTTTATGAAGTTCCCCCGGAGTGGCAGCAAAAAGCGGCAGGCTGAATGCAAAGTCCCCGCTACATCGAAGAGAGACAATGAGCTCACACTTGGACCGTAGCGGGGCCCGAGCGCGCGGCCAATTTCCCGGCCCACTCGTTAAAGACGCGAACGTGCTTGGCTCCTCTCTCCTCATGCCATTGTGCACTGCTGCCGCCTCAGTGCGCCTCAGCACAATGCCGGCCACTTCAGGACCGGGCGCGAAACTTGGAAGTCCCGCTGTCGCCACGGCAGCCACTTTGGCCGTTGCTTAGCGACTCCCTCTGGCTCGGTGACAGCGAGCAGCCTGCCATGAGGAGCTGCTTTTAGTGGCCCGGGTCACCTCACCCGGGTCGCCCGCTCTGGCTGCTCTGTTGAAAAGAGCTCCTAACCGAGGTGGGAAGCAAGACAGGGTGGCGTGTTGACTGCTTTTTTGCAGCAACTCAACACATCCCATCTCTATGAGACGGTACTGCTACTTACTTTTCATAGCACCGTACAGCAGGTTAAATGCTAAAGTTCTATTTAATGCTTAGGTTTATCTTTTACAGAGTTGTGTTGTTTTTGTACCTCACATGGTACTCTATATCCAGTCCAGTCTGCTGTCCATATTTATGATCTTACACATTCTGCCAGCTTTAATGAAAGGCAGAAGCTGTGAATCTGGAGTTTTAGGCACTGAACCTCAGAGGTTCATTAGGATATGGCATTTGTCTAGCAAAACGTCATAAAATTAAAAAATCTTAACAATATATAACAGCATTATATATACTGAAACTATCTGTGTGGCGGTTAAAGCAAATAAAGCTAATTAAATTGATTTAAATGATCGATTTGAAATTTAAGTTCTATTTTTTTGTCTGGTCAAGCCTCATCAATAGGATACTTCTAAACTCAACAGCTCTGGCCACTGGGGTAAAGTTCAGCTTTTATGTAAGAACATTCATTACATAAGCCTGCAGATTTTGAACAGCCCACAAATAATTAATGTGCAGAAGCTAACTTTCTTGTCCATCTACTTTTAAAGTTGCCTTTTGTGATTGGTGTCACTACATAGTGATCCGAACACACCGTGCTTCATGCTCTTTGTCTCTTCCTATAACTCTAAATACAAGCACATGCAAGCATAGTGCAGTTACAGTCCAATTACCAGTAACTGCTCCTAAATAGTGTTTCATTGTTTTTTTTTTGTTCTGCTCTTTCATAGGTCTCATAGAACTCTGAAGTGCCATTTGGGTCCCACTTGTGTTATTCAATCTGACTGTACAGTAAAGGGGTTGTAAAGTGGACCACAACAGTTTGAAGATAACTAATCATTCTATCTCTGATCATTTACCAAAAAAACATGTTACTGACTTACCCAGAAACTGGTATAAATAAAATATCTATCTAACTGTAATGTTCGCTCGTTGATCATTCAGACTTCAGATCATTCAGAACTTATGGAAATACAAGACTCTAAAGTCAAAGGTATGGTAGATTTTCAGTGTCCTGAGGCTCACCTGCAACAGATATAATGAAGGATGCATCCATGGGATCAATTCCCAAATTCCTGGCTCTTGCTGATAAGTGGAAGTATGGGATGAAATAGGCTAGCTGACTGAAGACCAATGACCAGGTATAGATACAAAAGAAAGGATTCTTCAGAAGCGAGAAGTCTAAGACTTTGGCTTTTTTTGGCTGGGCCGTCTCATGTACCAAAGGATCTACGGCTGAATTGATGTGCCTTTCTGGAGAAACCTTTGCTGTGCCATTGTCCATCCCATTCACATCATTCTGTAGCAGGTTCGTTAGTTCTGCAGCTCGGATGTTCCTCTGCCCGAGGGATGGGTTCTCTATTAACAACGTGTCCCCATGACAAGACGTAGAGGAGTCTGTTTTGGTGATGCCATTAGACACGGCTATAGTCCCGTTTAGGCCGTTCTGAAGAGGCTCCTTCTCTGTTCTCCTCAGCGAACCGGTCAGGCGTTTGCGGAGGATTGAGGACGTTGGGGGGGAGGTGGCAGCATGTCGCACGTTGATGGGTCGCAGCAGCATTCCAGAGGCCACCAGGTTCAGCATCAGACCACCTAAAATCAGCAGAGCTCCTGGACAAGGACACAAAGAGTTCAATACAACTAGCATTAATGAATAATTCTCTAGTGCAGGATGTTTCCCCTATAATAAAGGTACTCTCTTCAGTTATGTGGCACATGACATAATGAAAAGCTTCCATCCACATATATCTCACCCACCTTGCCATGCATACTGATCCAAGAGGAGCTGGGTAAAAGGAGCAAGGGCAAACGTCAAACCCATTCCAGAGCGGCCAATAGAGTATGCTGTTGCTAACCTCTTTCGGAAATAAGTGGCAGTTACAACTGATGTGGCTTGGTACAGGAGCGCAAAACCAAGACCTGAGAGGAGGTATGGACAAAGAATACATCTGACAATTTTGTGATTTTACAAAAAAGATATGTCTTTGAAACATATAACACCTCTAAATGAGCCTTCATTACATTCATTCATTCATTCATTCATTAATCTTCTAAATCCGTTTAATCCATTTCAGGGTCCTGCAGGGCCGAAGCCAATCCTGGCAGCACAGGATGTATGGTGGGAACCAACCTAGGACAGGGCACCAATCCATCACAGGCCATATACACACACACACACACAGACACACACAGCTATCAATAATTACTACTGTGTAGTATCTTGTCATCTGTAAATACAGTTTCATGTCCACTTACCATTCAGCAAGCTTGGACTGTGCAGACATTATATAAATTATCTGTCATTTCTTTGGAGGTGTGAATAGGTGGTGGCATGTGCAAAACTCACCTACCACCAGTCCCATAGTGATGTACAGGTAGATCACGCTAGTAGCAAAGATACTGGTGAGGAAGCCAACACTGACCAGTGCAGCTCCCATGATGGAGGTGACCCTGTTCCCCAGCTTAGCGCAGGCCACCGAAGCCAGAGGACCTGTTTGTACAGGAACAGCACTGTTTTAGGTGACTTAGATTCCTAAAAGGAATCTGTAACCAGGGCTCCTCAGAGTGAAGAAATAAAAACAACGTGTAAGCTAAAGATCTAGGTTGCTAAGTCACTATCCCACACTATCCCTTTTCAGGCAAAATCTGTGTGGAAGACCCCAACTCCCTTGGTATCTTCGTCTGGTTACCTGAACTCAGCAGGTGAGGTGGTCAGTGCTTTGGCATTGGGTAAGGGATAGCTACTCTGAGGACAGCAGGCCTACCTCCTGACAGCCTGAGGCTGGACATGATGGAGCCTATCCAGCTGATGCTCTCAGATGAGCCGCCAAATTCGTCCTGCAGTGCCACGAAGAAGATTCCGAAACTCTTCAAGGTTCCCATTACAAGCACATTCACCTGGTAGTCAGTAAACAGCACAAATCCAAACATCAGTAACTACAGCTGGTGCTAACCATAATATAATTGAAATACAAAATAATTCTAGTTGGAGACAGCTGGAAGAAGGTGCTATAAATACACCATTAACTTAAGAAATACTCCAGTATTTCTGCTGCTGAAGCCATACCAGAAAGCAGTGCAGGACTACCATCCAGCCCCAACCTCCATCTGGTGGGTTCACGTAACATATCTCCCTCTCCTCTTTCTTGGTAGTTTTGACCTTCTGCTCATACAGGGTAAATTTGGCTGCTTTGTCTTCACTGAAAAGAAGTAATACTGGTGTCAGGGAATTAGCACATCTTTATCAATCTTTTAGCACATCTTTTAATCTTTATCACCTCATATTTTGTCCCATTTACCTTTCACTGGCTTTAGAAAGCTTTGTAAGTTAACTGTTGTGCATATCAGCATCAGTAAGAGGGTGGAATACAAATAAAAAAATGCCTTCAAGGAGCAAGTTGTAAAAAGGTTAGCTTTGAAGGAGCACCATGAAACATGAAAAAATCATAAAGAAATCAGTTTCCGCCATTAAATGGGAATAATGTAACTGTCAGCTGTCAGTATCTCTAACTGCTTCTGATAGGTTGCAAACACTTGACCGGTCATAGCCAATTCTATACTTTAACTGGGAGACAACTCGGAGCCTGATGTAACAACACAGTATGATAAAAGCATACTCTGAAACCCAAACAAATACAGTCCGAGATAAGACAGGCAGCATGTGTGACATTATTTGACTTAGAATGAGAAATAAATATAATTCCTAATGTTCTATCTGATAACTAATTCAGGCAGAAGCAGTCGTGCTGAGAGACCTAGTCCAAATTAGACTGCTTAGAGGATCAGTGAACAGTGAACTGTGCCTGTCTGTTCCATTCTTATACATGTGCTTTCCATGGGTTCCCATGGACTTTGTGTAAAGCTTAAGTATATGGGTGGAGAGTCTTAGCTTAGATCTCTTCCACAACCCAATGATACTGCCCCATCTTTGCTTGGCATATTGCCAGTTAGTATGCAGGTATCTGTGTTGTCAAACTGGAATCGTCTTGTTAGGCTATAGCAAGTGCAATGTTCATGCAAGCACAAAGAAAACTGGAATTCATAGAGCAAAAGATGTGTTCTCAAAAGCAACAGTATGACATAGCTGGGTGAAAAGTGAAAAATGCCCGTATAATGCAACACGTCAGTATCTCTAACTGCTTTTGACAGGTTGCAAATTCTTAACAGGTCATAGCCAATTCTTTACTTTAACTGGGAGGCAACTCAGAGCCTGCATGTCACCTTAAAAAACAGATACAACTAAACGTTTGTATTAAAATATATGTTGAAGCGGTGCTTTGCTTCCCAGTGATTCATAGCAAGGTGATGTAACAACACACAGTATGATAAAAGCATACTCTGAAACCCAAACAAATACAGTCCGAGATAAGACAGGCAGCATGTGTGACATTATTTGACTTAGAATGAGAAATAAATATAATTCCTAATGTTCTATCTGATAACTAATTCAGGCAGAAGCAGTCGTGCTGAGAGACCTAGTCCAAATTAGACTGCTTAGAGGATCAGTGAACACTGAATTGTGCCTGTCTGTTCCATTCTTATACATGTGCTTTTCATGGGTTCCCATGGAGTTTGTGTAAAGCATAAGTATATGGGTGGTGAGTCTTAGCTTAGATCTCTTCCACAACCCCATGATACCGCCCCATCTTTGCTTGGCATATTGCCAATTAGTATGCAATGTTCATGATACCATCCTTTCTTTCATCCAACTGTCTACTGCATTAGCCATTATCTAGTCTGCGTTAGCATTATTAATAGTACAAATTGACACACTTAACAGGAAGATAATTATTTACAAGAATAATATTTTACATCAATTGTATTTACATAAACACCCTATGGTTTAAAGTGCATCTAAGTATGTTAAATTTGGCTTTCATGTAATTCTACAGTTTTACAAGTACATTCAGAATAAACATATGAGAAATGCAGTCTTAACGGAATAACTTTTGCTTGATTGTCAGTCTTCTGCATGTTTGGCATTTTTGTGATTAGATTCTGAGATTAGATTTTAAACTACAGGGCCATGTTAAAAAATCTATTAATCCATAAAGTCAGGTCAGGCTCCTGAGCTCTTTTAAACCTTAAATAGCCAGAGGCACAGTGAGCAAACCACACAGTCAACGGCTGTGCAAGTGTGTAGTGGCACGAGAGGGCCAAGCATTTGACGACAAGAGGAAAACCAATCAAACTGGTAAAGAACAGAACATTTAGAAAAGCTTCTGACATGGATGGTGACAATAGTTTCAGCACTGGGGAATCCAGTCCAAACACTGAATTAAAAGTTAACACTGGAAGCAATAAGACTCCAGCAAAAATACCACATAGAGAAAGGTAGCAGAAATGTACATGGCTACAACTTAATTATGGAATAACATGTAGTTTAATAAAAAGGACCACCAAGCTCTTATCTAATTCAACTGAGTATCTAATATGACAATAAATATGACATTTAAATATGACGTTTAAACTGAGCGTATTTAGATAAAAGTCTGTTATTAAAAGACATACTGTTCTGATCAACAAAGTGTATACATTACATCATACACAGTCAGTATTTCTAACTTGGCCATAAGCATTGGCTGGAACAGTTACAAATGTCCCATAACTACAACCCCATACTGATAATTAACAGAGCACCCTAGCAGCTACTTAACAATTAAACTATTTTGCAAATAAAACCACCTCAACAAAAATCACGACACCATGCAGTGCTACAAGAGTAATATTTGCCAACTTACCTGTTGTGTTCTTTGGGTAGCATATTTGATGCGATGTAAGAGAAATGTAGAGACTTTGAACACTATTTTATTAGTGCCATCTCCTTGACTTATTTCGAAGGCCTTGGCCTAGAAGCACAGGCACAAAATAACCACCCTGGAATAAAAACACAATGCTGAGTACGATGTTAAGGAACGAACAACATGATTTGGGCCACTGATGCTCTGTTTTGATGTCTGACTAAAGGTCTTGTACACTCTATATGTTTCAAATTGAACGTTCACATCATCACCCTCCAGACATGCTTGGTTCAGCAACATGGAAAATCTATGTAGGAATACAAACAGCGATTGTGACAGATCTCTTCTAAGGGAGTCAGTGTATATAGGGTGATAGGTACACATATTGAATAAACAATTTCATGAGCAGTCTGTGTCTTGGTATTTGCTAACTGTTATCATCTTCCCTAACATTTATGGTTCAGTCAAGGAAACAGTGTCACAGCTGCCTCTGAAGTCTGTGATAAAACCAAGTCTAAAGCAATGTGAAATTCATCCTTTGTCCTTGAGAGGGGAAGAAATACAGAAGATCGTCTTACCTATTTCTATGACATCCACTTGCTTCACAATTCTCTTAGCTAGCATTACACTAAAAATTTTTGCGACTTTTTTTTTTACCTGTTTAGTTTTTATCCAAATGTACAATTTCTCAAATGAGTACACCTCAGACTGTCTTTTTTGTTTGGATATCTGCTAAATGAATCCCTGTACAGCTGTTATTCTGAGAGAAGTACAGGTAATTTAGCTGTGATCTCAGTGCTGCAGTGAACTACAGCCTCTCTATTCATGCTGCAGTGAAACCAGTCTTTTTTTCAGGGGGAGGGGGGGGGGGAGGAGAATCCAGTTGAACTGTAGGAGGAGGAGGTGGAGCAGGAGGCTATGTTACATTATGAGAGGAAGCGCGCTACGCCTATCGCCGCCCCACCACGCTGATGGCCTGTGGGTGGTGCTGAAGTACACATGGAAAGGTGCAAAGGCTTGCACTCTGACTTGTGCTCATTCCAATTCAAACCTCCACATCAAATTCATCATTTTGACATGCCTTGCTTTAACAGGACATCAGTTATCATTATATACAGATAAAACACAGTAACTTTGTTCATGGGAATTTCATTGAACCAACATGATGTTTTGTTCTGCTATTTAAAACCACTTTTTTTCAGTGAAATAACCAGCATGTATAAAGGATTATGATTTAAAAATGCAGACTATTCACAGGCCAAGACCTCTATACTAATCCAGTGTAGCATTGTATTATAATTTCAAAGCAGATCACCTATTATGACTATCGACCACATTGGTAATGCATTTCCCTGCTATCTCTACTGTTCACGAACACGTAGCGCAAATGCGTGTTGTGAGCGGCAATGGATGTGCGTGAGTTGCTAATTGATGTAATGGACGTTACGTTTAATTAAATATATGATAAAACATAATTAAAAGGGGGAAATAGAAAAAAGTTAACAATTTAGTTAACAGAAAGCAGCTTTTAATTTCTTTATCGTATCTTACTGTATGTGCCGTGTAAGTTAACTGTGCAGAATAATTATTCAATACCGCCCCAACACCACACACACACACACACACACACACTTCCCCACACGCCACCCTGTGCTAACATACACGTTTAAAAAAACTTGGAGAATGAGTTACCCGTTTTCTTCGTACTCTCATACTTGAATCTTTGCCACTCTAGATGCATAATCATAGCCCAATTATGTCTATGTCCACTTTTGTCCGCGAATAAAAAAGTTAATAAACAGTGAAGAATGAGGAATAAATGAAGTAGAACATTACCTTACTGTGCAAAATGGCATCAGTGACTCATTGCAGTTACTTGTAAAAAATGTAGCACGTGCGAGTCCTCATGTCTTGGGTATCTACTGTTGCGCATTGCGCTCCATCCACAGACCCCTTCAGTACACTTATTACTAACACATTATTACGAATGTCATGCATGACCATGGCTGGTTTTCCGGCTGTGTCGATTTTTTCCACGGGTTGCCTTGTAGTTCTTTGAGGTTACTGTCGGATTTTCTGTGCTACATTGATCCGACGCTCACTGCGCTGGCTCTGACTGTGGCAACAGAACCCTAGGGAATTTCAGAACCACGTGATTGGAATTGGCTTGAGGTGAAACTTATTGCAGAGGCCAAGGCTTCAGTAATTTAACTACGTGAAGAAACTTAAACGTCGCCTGTGTAGGAACTATGTGTCCTTAGTGAAAGCTCGGGTTATGGAAGGGGCAATGAAGAAGACCGGGTAGATGGCAGTGATTGTCGTGGATCCCAGCTGACTCCATGGATATTGTGATGCACCCAGGTTACCCTTTATACAAAAGGAAGCCCAGTGAAATCTAAATGCTCCCTAAATCTAGAAATGGGAGTTATGATCATACTCAAATAAAAGTAAAAAAAAAAAGGTCATGTTTAATGTAATGTTTGAAATAAAGTGAAAGACAAAACGTGTTTGCTGGCAAATCATGTGACAATATTTTTTTTACTTCAAGTAAAATCAGTCATGCAAAATACTGGCAAAATTTAAATCCAGGACAAAACCACTCAAGTACAGTTATGTACCACTCGTATAATTACTCAACATATTCCACAACTCCTGTTTGCTCCATTTCTGAGCAAGGAGAAACATGTATGTGAATAAGGAACTATTGCCTTCATCAAACATTTCTTCAGCAGACACCCTTTTACCGTATACACACGTTGTAAAAAGTACAACATGGTACCTTATTGTGTAACATTTACACATGGGCAAGCGCTTTGCTTGCACAGCTGATGAAGGACCTCAGTCCAAAAAGTCCATAAATCTTGTTGGACCAAAAAACGTCCAAAAACCTTCACTACAATTTTAAATATCTGTACCCCCTTAACAGTACACTGTAGTTTACTCACCCAGAATCATCTTTGGATTTATTTATTTATTTTTTTTACATGCGTGGTCTAAGGAACCTATTACCAAAGTATTACCTAATAAACAGATTATTTTGGTCATTATCTGTACTGATGTTGTCAGATGTTGACAAGTTTTTGAGCTTTAAACTAATAACTTTACACACTCGCATTCAGAGGAATCCAAAATTTCATAAAAAGGGACTGGCATCACATTTCGAATTCTGTTATTGGAAAGATTTAAACATCTCTCGTCCAGTGTGTGGTTAGCCAGTGCTTGCTCTCCACTGCTCTTAAGGTGCAATAAAACAAACAAACAAACAAACAAACAAACAAACAAACAAAAACAGCAAGAACCATGTCTTCACCACCATCCACATTTCACTCAGACCATTACCACCCAGGTGTTAACCATCTCAATCTGAGGATGTTTTAATTACTCATCAGTACAACTATATAAACAAAACCAAACAACACCAAACCATAAACCCAAGCATAAGTGGACATATGTGATTGAGTAAAATACTAACATAATGCACCCAAAACTATAAATGTGCTGGCTGGTATTAAAATTCCACACCTAGAATGGTTTTACTATATGCCAGTGCATTTCTAGGACCAAATGGACCCATATATATTCAGCTCTCTCAACATTCTTGACGTAAGAAAGACTCTTTAACCTCACACTGTTCAGACATGTTGATTATCTCCAATGCATTCCTGTAATAGCTTTAATGTCTTGTGAAAATACTACTGCCACCTTGTGTGAAACCAGAGGTACTTCTAGTCGAACCATTAAACAAACCTTGTGGAAATGACTGATTCGCAATAATGAATCATGATTAACTCTAATAACTTGGTCAAATCCAGCTCAGTGTCTTTTTTTCTACATGGCCATATTGATTAAAATGAAAGTAAGGCCTGCTCACTGAACTCTGCATGATGGAGTGTTATTAAAACAGCCAAATTTATACCAGAGTTCTTCACACAGTTGCACAACTGCCTTACTAGTTGTACAAGAATAAAAACTAAATTACAACTGTCCACAAATATACACATCACCTGAATGGTGATTGTCTTATTTCATGCTGTTAAGGTAGAAAGTTAAGTAAACACAACAGATCACAAGTTTGTTGGAAACTATATTCATAGAAATAAGTTCTGTGGAAGTTGAACAAATATTGTAACTACTGGTCTCCTGGTCTGCGTCCCCATAAGGTGAATGACCTGTACAGTCTACTGTCTAGTCTCAGGCTCCTCTTCTGCACTGAGCAAATGGTGTTAGACCTCTAACTTACTCTCTTGGGACACTGATACAGTGTGTTCTTGTCCAAAAACACTTGCCCAAGTTCTAACTAGGCTTGTGGGACTCTGAGAGCGACAGAGTGATTTATTAACATTTGTGTGGCCAACTGTGTAAGGACAGTTTAAAAAAAAAAAAAAAAGCTGTGCTTTTTGTTTACTTTTCAAAAGTAACAATTTTTTGCTATTGATACGACGATCTACCATCTATAAAGAGTATGCTGAGCTATAATAATGTCTTCTCTAAACTGGCAACATATTCTAACTTTTGTATTTAACTTGGCAGCAACCTGAACTTTAGAATTTCACCCCATGTTCCCGTTTCTTGGGGGGAAAGACATCATATGCAAGGAAGGAGATCAGTTTTGCAAGTCTGACTATGCTAAGACGTGCTGCCTTGTGTGGCTGGAAAAAGATCTTTCATTGCTCTGGGGCTGTATATGATATGGAATACAAAATAAAACATTATACAGCAAATGTGATTTTCCTTTGCATACCTCAAAGCTGCAAAAAAATATTTAGCCATTTAAACCTTCCAACCTGGTGTCCATCTACCTTGTCAATAACCTTTTCAGTCAGCTCAAGAATGTTTCTTATGGTCATCTTGATTTAGGCGGTAGAAGGACCGTCTGCCACGTTTCACGTTTCAAAGGTTTTCTAGTCTGCAGGGACTTTTTGTCCACAACATTAAGAATTTCAGATAGCTAACAGCATTTAATGTGTAATTCTTCACAGGCTTAATGTATTATAATAAAATAATCCGTACGTTTTTTTTCTTTAATAATTTATTTACTGAAAAAAAAGTGAAAGAAAAGGAAAAGCTGAAATTATTAAAAAAAAAACAAACAAACAAAAAAAAAAACACTAAACAACTGCCAAATATATCTATGTTAAAAATTACAGCGATGTGTGATTGCCAGTTCTGAGGCAGCGTAATGGTCTGAGGGCCATGTGAAATGACCTCCTTCCAAAAATATTCTAAAAGCAAAGCAAAACATAATAATTAACAGATAACTATACAGGCTTCCTGGAAGCACAAGCCAATGGATGATCTTCGGTTTACGCAATTACTGTTGAGTAGTAACACCTTGTTGACCTCGAGACCAACGAGAAAACTTCAGGACATCTTGTGTACAGCTACTGTGATGGTTCCATGTGTTCTCACCAGCACATTCCTGCAACAGAGATGCACAGGTCTAAAGAATGCAAACTGGAGATTGAAATAACATCCGTTATCTAAGCTGAAGTAGTTTCTAAGCCAATAACCTTCACGAAAATATGGGAGGTACATTCTGATATGAATCTGGATCTATTTGAATATTGTATCCATGTGCCAAAACAGTTTGAGCCATATACATGGTGCCATGCTTGCCTCTATAATTAACAAAAAGCTCTTTCTCTCATTGTAAACAATGAAAATAAACACGTTTGTACTTGATATTGAAATTTCCACAAGCAACAATAAAGCATCTCATAATGAGTGGAACAACAGTGGAATTAATTCAACAGTAACACCAATCAAAAGAAAAATTGCCAGCGAATGTAGCCCATTTCCTTTTAATAACTAAAAACTAAGTTTTTTAACCATAAAGAATAGAGCCAACTGAATCAAATGGGAAAGAATTTGACCATTTTGAGAAAAGATATTTTTATTGTCTTATTGACCAGCAGTCACTGGTGGTACACTGGTGGTATTTGGATTATGAGTTATGAATTAAATAACGGATTATGTAAAATCTAACAGTATATTCATTCACGATCTGTTAGCCATCCTCCAGCTTTCATTAATGGGCTTGTTGTGACCACAGGAATGTGCCTGACTGGCAATTTTTGGGTGGTGACCCCTTGTACTAAACATCAACAACACTGACAAGGTTTTGGGTGTGGAACTAGTAAGGTGAATCAGGCCCAGACGTGCTATGGTCTGTACACAAGTCAGTGCTGTACTGATAGTGTGTATGTGTAGTCAAATAAGATGTTCCAAGTAGAATCTTACCCCGAATCAGACTCGAGGCACACAGTAGGTGTGTCTGTTGGATCTTTGGTTAGAGAAGCAGCCTGTTTTGCTAAGACAGACACAACTCCACCATGCTCATCAGACAAGGAACCGCGCCCTGTGGGCACACATACCAGTGGTACACTGTTAAACATCTGGCTTTCCTGTTGCAAGCCAGAGTATTTCTGCCAATAAATAATGCAGATGGTGTTAATTAGCATTTATTATTCCTTTGATAGTTTAGTCTGTCAAAACAATGCCAAATGTACTTTTTAAAATTTTGGATAGAATTTTAAAAACACCTGTATAAAAGTAACTTGGGTAGCAATTCCCAGATAAAATTCAGGAGGAATACAGCAAAAGTTAAACATTCAGTGCTTACTTTTTTTCTTCTTTCAGAAAAAGGTAATTCAGTTTGGTATAAAATTTAAATATTTGAACTCATTCAGAGATTAAAACTCACTGCGTTTAATATTTAACGATGGCAGTGTCTTGCAAAACTGTTCCAACCACTTTCAACTCCTTCAGACTAGTACTTGGTAGAACTGTTTTTTGCCTCAAGAACGGCATATGTTGTGGTATGATTCTACCAGATTTGCACCATTTGGGAGTGAACTTCACCCATTCTTCCTTGCAGAATTGCTCCACATTGTTCAGGTTGGCTGAAAGCTGTAATTTCTGAAGAAAGTCACAGATTCTCAATTGGAGAATGGTTGAGATGGTTGTTGACTTCAGGAAAGTAAGAGATAATTACTGTCCACCCAACATTGACAGCTCCTCTGTAGATATCATCATGAGCATCAAGTTCCTTGGAGTTCAGCTAAAGGAGAACATTACATGGACTCCTCAACACCACATCCGTCAGCAAGCAGCAGTGACTTTCTTGAAGACGCCCATCTCACTCCAACTTCTCAAGGATAGCCGAGATCACATGGGGTTTCTTTCACCTCCATCATTGACATTTACATCATCGCTGCATTTGCAAAGCTACCAGTGCTGTGGATGATCCCACACATCAACTCTTTTCTCCTTTGTTTATCGACCACCTCTTTTTTGGGACTGTTGTCCTGCTAAAAGGTTTTCTCGCAAGCTTTAGTTTTTTTTTTACCAGACTGGGGTACATTGTCCTCAGGTTTAACAAGATGCCAAGACATGGAAAAGGTATGATGTTTTTGAGAACTGGGCATATCAGATTTGCACTATACACATGAGTTTTGAACAAAAACTTCACGTGACCTCAAAACCTTATCCTACACTTTAGTCATGCTGTCTGGCAAACTCCAGGCATGCTTTAATGTGGGTTTTCTTCAGAGACACTTTTCCATACAGGCCAGCT
>JAOXYF010000022.1:248604-262634 GCA_028565775.1 Sternarchorhynchus goeldii
TAGATAGATAGATAGATAGATAGATAGATAGATAGATAGATAGATAGATAGATAGATAGATAGATAGATAGATTTTTGTGTACTTCACCGAAACCTTGTATACTTCTCTACAGTTTTGAATATAGCTACATCTCTTACTATGGTACTCTGCAGTTGCACAGTTACTCACCTGGAATCTTTATTGGATATATACAAATTATTTATATATCTATACCTATATACTTTTTTTCTTCAAGCACTTTTCTGGACAGAGATCTTGGTTGTTGTTTCCGGGATATGCTGGAGCCACTCTCCCAATTTGAGAGTCACAGATCCTAGTGCTCCGAGGCTGTGCAGGCCATTTGAGTACAGTGAACTCATTGTTCGAGAGAACAATTAGTGACATGGCACGTTATCATACTAGAAAAGCTATAAAGGGATAGACATGGACAGCCACAACACTACAGTAGGCTGTGGCAATGAAATAACGCTCAAATGGTATTAATGAGCCCAAAGTGTGCCAAGAAAACATCCCCTACACTATTACACCACAACCACCAGCAGCCTGAACCGTTGATACAAGGCAGGATGGATCCATGCTTTCATGTTGCTTTCATCAAATTCTGACCCTACCATCTCAATATCTCAGCAGAAATAGAGACTTATTAGAGCAGGCAACCTTTTTTATCTTCTTTTCTTCAATTTTGGTGAGTCTGCGCAAACTGTAGCCTCAGCTGCCTGTTCTTAGCTGACAGGAGTGGCACCCAGTGTGGTCTTCTGCTGCTATAGTCCATCTGCTTCAAGGTTTGACATGTTGTGCATTCAGAAATGCTCCTCTGCATGTCTAAGTTGTGTTTTTGTTGCCTTTCTATCAGCTTGAGCCAGGCATGCCACTAACTGGATATTTTCTCTTTTTTGGTTCCCATTCTCTGAAAACCCTAGAAATGTCTGTATGTGAAAAACCCAGTAGATCAGCAGCTTCTGAAATACTCAGATGAGTCCCATCTAACGTCAAGAGCCATACCATGTTCAAAGTCACTTAAATCATCTTTTTTTCACCAATTCTGATGAATGGTTTGAATATTGCTTTGAACTTTTAGAATTTGGCCTGCACAGCCAATGAAGAAATGTGTTTTGTTTATTTGTGTATGTGTACGTGTGTGTGTTTGTGTGTATGTGCATTTCTTCATGTAAAATGTTGCGGGGGCTGCCCCTGTCCTGTGGTTGTGTCCATGTGTGTAGGTTTGTATGCTTTGTGTGTTATGTGAGCGTGTGTGTGTGACATCGGCGAGACGTCTGGATGTTTGGATGTTCGTCTTATTTTATCTGTTTTATTTGTGTCTTGTCTAATAATAACAATAACAATAATAATAATAATAATAATAATAATAATAATAATTTGCATTTATATAGCGCTTTTCACAAACCCAAGAACGCTTTACATCAAGACAATAAAAGTGTATTTAAGCGTGAGTATGCCATCTGTTGTTTGTCGGTCTTTTAGATGTTTCATCGTTGAAAGTTAAACTCATGCAGAGAGAATAAAAACGTTCTGTTTAAACAAAACTTACACGTTTCTTCATTGTGCAAGCCAAATTCTAGGAGTTCAAAGCAAAGTTCAAACTTCAAGCTTTCTATAAGAGGCTTGACAGTTTGAGGGTGTGGTGTAATATTTTTGCTGTTCATAGCATTGTACTCTTCAGAACTGAGATTGATGTTATTCCTGGGATTTGTTTGAGCCACTCCTCTAACTTAGAGGTCACAGCCCCAAGTGCCCCTATCACCACTGGGACAACCTTGGTGTTAACCTTCCACATTATATCTGTAAAGAGGGATATGCAAACGTCTTGACATATAAACAGTCTTAGAACACTTTCCATTGGATTATATTCAAAGAGTGTGTATACATATTAAGTGGATGGAATTTTCCATAGTTGCTTCCATACATATCAGTTTCCCCTCTAAAAACAAAACTAAGCTTTCAGTGTATTTTAATCTTTCTTACAAGTGCACTTGGAAGCCATCCAACAGAAGTCATCTACTTAAAGTTGCTAAGCTCACATTTAGCTGCTATTGTCAGTAAGATCTCTGGGGAAGTGTAGTGGCTACCATGTATGTGGATATCAGATGATCCCTTGTAACTGACAATAGTGCTATGAAAAGATCAATCCTGCTCCTCACCCACTCTTAAAAGGGTATATGTTCTTATCAGAAATCTTTGTTACTTTCCCACTGACAATGCCTCTACAAAACTGGCTCATGTGTGCGTTGACATCTTTTGTTATGAACTGATATGACAAGGAGATGGAAGTTCTAGCTCAAAAGACGTGACTTACCTTTTGGCTACGTGTTGGAACGACCACAAAAAGACCATGAGTTGGTCATCTCAACATTCTCGTCTGTTTTACTTTGGCAGCATAGAGAGATTAACATCAGATCCACGAGGAACATTCTTATTTCACATCACTCTTATTTCTTCATTAGTTTTACTAATGGACTCAGTTTTGTAGGAATAGAAAATGCATTTACAAATTATTTTAAGGCATTTTCTTTTCTAAAATATGCAGATTTATATTTATAATATCTAATATCTGTCCTCCACAGACCTATATATAGTGCTACAAGAATGGCAGAGATCACCAATTCATTATTTAATTTTCAGCCAAAACTGCCATTAAGTGCAAGCTTGTTTTCAGTGAGCACATATTTTACAGAAAATTACACATAACCTCCAACACTAAAAATATAATTTGTAATTTGTTCACTGTTAACTTTTTGCATCCTAACTTCCAGTCTTAAAACCAACGTGCTAACGTTCAACTGTGTACTCCAAACAAAAAGTATTTTTGAAGGTGTCACCAACACTGTTACCCTTCAAAGAAACTCATACACAACTTCCTAAACTACCTAAATACAACATAGATGACTTGCATATTTTTTTTGTAAATGACTATAGGAAACATTCCTGAGGAGATTAGATTTAAAATAATCCATGTGTAAACAGAAAGGAAAGGTCAAATGAAAATTTCATTATATATATTTCATTATAATATATATATATATATATATATATATAGTATATCAAATAATTATGAAGTTATTTGCTAATACTTTAGTAAAAACCATTCTTGAACAAATAAGTTTATGATTACTGGACAAATATACATGTTTTATGTTTTATGTGCGCTAAAATGGTACATAATGCTTCTGGTTAACGTTTAATGTAACATTAAATCTAAAACTTCACATTATGCAAGACATCACATTGGAACTCTGTGTTAGTTATATATTGCAGCTAACGACTCTCTCAGCCACCTCAGGCTCTCTCTCTGATGATTTCTGCCTGTCCTGCAAGACGGGAGCTAGGATGCTGTGCTGACAGGGCAAAAAGGGGCAATGCAATTATGTGGCCAGTGGAACGTAGGCATACATCTTCCCCACCGCAGCACAGCGATACCCTGCGACAAACCTGTGAGGCGTCCGTGCTCGTATCGGCTTTAAATCAGAATCTAACAGACATGCGCGACGCCTCCCAGCCTGTCATACCTCACACACCGCAGCCACATCGCATAACTTATCTGCTCCTAATTTAAAATGCTGGGAAGGTACATGAAATACAGCTACCGTGAATAGCAGCATTTCGCCCCCGCATTCTCACCCCAGAGTGACTTAACCATCATGGCAATTAATTCAAGGCTACAGCTGAGATGCTTGATGCATTTAGCAACTCATTAGGCTGAGCACAGCACCGTAGTGTCAGATTTCTGAGTTCATCCATGCCTTTGTCTAGTAAACAGAATCCCCTAACTTTAACTAATCCAGTACTGTGCCATTTAAAGTAAAAGTGTCAAATACAGTATGGTCATTTAGAATAAAAGTGTTTTATGATTGAGATGCAGTTGAACTTTTAACATGGCTCCTGCCATTCTTCAAGACCATGAAGCCAGCAGCTGAACAGTAGAGTACCCAAAAGAATGGTAACAGGAAAGAGGTTTCCTTGGGAAACCAGTGAATTTCCATGATCTTTTGATTCTTTGTCACCTGCTGTCTTGTTAAAGTTCATCCATATCTTATATCCTGTTTAGTTTGCATAGTAAAAAAGTATAGGTGGATAAGATAAGATTTGTGCATTTTGGCCACAAGACGAACATACCCATCTCAACCTGGCTGGCACTCTGACATGTGCAAATTGAAAACACCATCGAATGACAAGATGAATTACATCACTTTGTGACTATAGGCTGAATTTTCAAGTGTTTAATTTGTCACGATCTACCTGCAAGCTGAATCCTTTCACAGGCTGCATAAATGCAAATGAAAGTTACTTTGACCAGCTCTGCTCACTGATGACTCATTTCCAGAGAACTTGTGACGTGTTTTCCTGAAACTCAAATATATACAATAATGTCATATAAAAGCATGAGTGCCATGAGTACCATGTATCATGAGTGAGAGAACAAGACCATGGTCCTAGGGCATGGTGGTCCCTTAGACAAGTATAATGCATGTTTTGATGGCCAGCTAATACCGGCTCAAGATGTTAAATTAATTTACCTCTGGTAGCTGCACCTGAGTCTTGAATAGAGTATATTTGTTATTGCTGGTACTCTTTTTTCTTTTTCAGCATGAAAAAAATGTATCCTTTATATAATGAATGATTGACCTGTAAAAAACATAGGAGTAAAATATTTTTGACCTGCTCTGAACTACAAAAGGGCTTGTATACTCCACCATTACAGGTAAATAGGCCTAACATGAAATTCTTAAGATGATTATTTTCATGACTAATACTGTTGATGTCAGAAACACACAAAACATTAGCAAGTACTGCCACAATCCATTCTATTTAATTTAAAGAGAATTTTTTGGAAAGGAGAATCCCCAGTGTTGAATATAGTGAATACATATAGTGGTTATTTATGCCTGTTTGGAGTGAAAAGATACAGGTGTTAATTCAAGACAGTAGCAGTCATGCAGTGCTGGGGATTTTGCAGGGTGAGGTGCATCGAATCACGTAGCTTCATCGACCTGTCCAGCGTCATGTGAAGGGGGATGACGAGGACCTTGCGGAGGTAGGGGAGGGGAGTTGAGGGGGTTGAGTGGAGATAAAGGCAGAGAGTGCCTTGAATCTCACTTTAGAAGTTACTGGAACCAGGACCCCAAAGAAAAAGAAGAAGCACCAGATAATAACAAAGAAAGAACAAGAGGAACAACCCCCTCCCCTTATCTCTCAACTGAGATCGGAAGTGAGGGGATTCAAGAGACAGGGCTGCAAGGAGCAGAGACAGAGGGAAAGTGAGAGAGCTGAATTGTGTCACAGAGCTCTCCTGTTGCTGCTATGAGCCTGGTGGTCTTTTTCTCAGTACTCCTGGTGTCTCTGAGTGGCTGCAGATGCGCTGTCATCACTGGGGTAGGTCTTCCTAATATCATTACACCTGTCACAGACTTTTTAAAAACCACTAAAATTTGCTTTTTAACATTCTACTTAAGAACAGGAACAAGTTCTGGGTTTGATTAGATTTCTAGTAATTAAATATTTGCTTAATTAAATTATTGCCTAAATTCAATGTGTTGCTGAAACAAAAGAAAATTGTAAATAAAATTTAAACATTGTACAAGGAAACTATTTAAGACCAAGGTTGAAAAACACAGAAACTCAGAAATATCAGAGACAGAATTTGTGCAGTAAATGGTGCTTAACATTGGGAAAAACACAGTCTTTATACAGTGTTACACAGCATTATTTTTCTCTATAATTGCTAAGTTGGGATCAGTGTGATTATGATTGCTGACTTACAAACATAAATATTATTGTAACAAATAATTAAATGATAGCAATGATGTTTTATTTTTCATTGTTGTTGTTGTTGATTTTTTCCTAACACCTATGCATAACAGTGATGCCTGTAATGGAACCTTGTGTCACTGTTCATTTGCATGTGTATGTGTGAACGTGTGAACGTGTGTTGCCTGGTTGCGTGCGTGCGTGGGTGCGTGGGCGCGGCAGGCGTGTGACCGAGACGTTCAGTGCGGCGTGGGGCTGTGCTGTGCCGTCAGCTTGTGGCTGAGGGGCCTGCGGATGTGCACTCCACAGGGGCTCGAGGGAGACGAGTGTCATCCGTTCAGCCATAAGGTAGATGCACACTCCCAACACCAACTGGAACAAGCTGCGCATGTTCACGAAGGCCCGGTCAGGGTAGGAAGGGAGAGGCCTTTTCGTTTTTCCTCTTCGTAGGGAGGGAGACGTCTTTTCGTTTTTCCTTGAGGTGGGAACAGTTCTATAGATATGTTGTATAAAAACAAAATTACTAACTATATATATATATATGAATGCACAAACAGATCATGTTTAGCACACACACATACTAAGAGAGCTCAGAGGCCAGCTGTACATGTATGCAGCTGCTCACAAAGTATATCTGATAGTAATCAGAGTCCTGGCTGTCTGAATGCAGTCAATATTACATATCAAGTATTTGAAATGCAGCTGAGGTGGGAAAAGCAAAGACTAAAGAGACATTTATACCTGTTTATCTTTCTAAGAGGAAAATGAGTGCACATCATGTGAAGATGGAATACAACCCAGTACAACAAATACTAAAGATCTAGACCGCATTACACATTAATATTATATTTTCTGCAGACGAGAATGTTTTTTTTACTAACTAAACGTCACCATGACTGATCATATTTCCTGCTGGTAGGAAGGAAAAAGGGATTGATATGTGACTGTTCCTCCTCTCTGCAACAGGTACCTTTCCCTGGGAAGAGACAGCACCATACCTGCCCCTGCCTGCCGCAATTAGTGTGCACCAGATTCGCCGACACCAGATACCGGTGTACTAAAGATTACAAAAACATCGACTTTTAACTAGGGGAGACTGGAAAGCTTAGGACCATGTGTTAGGAGAAAGGAATACTTGAAGGTATCACATGCAGTACCACTGTCCTCGATGCCCTACGTTTTCATGTTCATACACCTTTGCACTAAAAATGCCCTGTTGTTATGTTTCCTCTGCAAAACCAGTGCACTTGTGGATGCCTCCATAATGCTGGGCTCAGAAAAACAAGGTCATGGTTCATTTCTTTTGGCTCGTGATCCATCACGTGCAGTGAAACACATGCTCTGGTTAAACATGCATAACCAGACAACGTTCAGAATGATATAATATTTCAAATAAATCTCCTTCATATTTACAGTCTCTACTTTGTTTTTAAATGCTTGGTAATATGAAATAAGAATAAATAATGACTTATTGAATAAAAAAAATATATTACTTAAAATGTGGGAGTCTTATCCTCATCAGCAACAACAACGGCAACACAAAATGCATCAGAAAAAAATAAACAACTTGAATTAAATACCTAGTTTACAGGTGTGCACTGTTTCAGATTCCAACATAGTGAAATAGTTTAATGAAGGTTCTTTATTCTTCAGCTGCTTAGGATGGTAACCAACTCTATAACAAAAGAAAAAATATGTAAATGTTCTGTACAATGCATACTGTCTGTTTAGATCCTGGACTTGAAGCACAGAAATAATAAAATTAGTTCTTGGCAATGAGAAAGCAAAGAATCCATTTTTATATAAATTGTGTGTGTGTGTGAAATTTTTTCAATGTTACATTTTTTTTTCTTTCATATGTAAAATGCTGGTGTTGTGTTGATGTTCTTTATATGAAAACAAAGTCAGGAACAGCTTGTACCACAACACAGGATAAGCATAAAACTTTTAAGAAAGTGTGCGTCATACACAGGTCAAATTTAACATAGAGACAAATTGAAAAATACACTTACAGGCATAAAAGCTTATAACACTGGACATATTTCTGCATGACCTTACAAAAGCTCCTGTTCAGGCTGTTAAGACAACAAACCCAGCTCTGCATGTGAATGTTTGCAGTAGGTAAACAATATGGATTAATTACATTAGTTTAATGCGAGGGTTAATGTGAAAAGGTATATAGTTGTGTTATATACATATAATTTAGCCCAAGTGTCTGTTATATTTAATAAACATGCCTAATAGTGTTTTGTGCATCCTGATCAAAATCCATATTGATTAAGCTGGATGATTCTTTTTTTTTTATTTAAATTGACCAAACTGAAGGTATACAATTGTCATCCATTTGTCGTCTGCACTGTTAGTCACTGACTACATGGTGACAGCTGACTGGGGCATTTTGGGTGGCTGTCCACTCTCAGGCCAGCAGTGACTCTGCTGTGCCCAGCGTGATGATATCCGTTACCAGGCCGTCACCATGCCAGTGCCTGGAGAGTTCAGAATAGTCTGCTTCTCAAATAACATCCAGTGAGAAACGGCCCAGTTCTCAGAAACTGACTAATGATGAATAGCATAGAGGGTGGCTGAAACATATTATGCATGGTAACAAGAAACAGTTGCCCTCCTAAAAGCTGTATACCTAATAAAACTCACCAGTGAGAGTAAGGTCTTTCAAATAAAGTGTGAGGTGAGAGTATGTTTGTGAATAACTGTCCATTCTTAAACTATAAATCAACAGAATAGACCATAATAAGGCATATTTCTGTAGGAGAACCAATACAAGTGCATTTGCAGTATGAAATGTAATCCTTCATAACATTCTTAATCCTACAATACACTTCAGTGGAGAGAACTGTACCTGTGTGTATTTTATGTTACTTAACATAAAATATACCCTCGATATTAACATAAGGGGCGTTCTAAACAATCAAAAAACATTTTTTAACTATGTTGACGCCTGATATCATTTATAAGGCTTATCAAACATAAACATAATGCAAGTAACAATTTAACTTTAAGGAAATAAAGCCACTGCCTTGATAAAACAAAATGACCAACGTTTGATGTTTCAAGTTCAGAACAGCAATGACAAACAAAACAAGACGAATGACATTACGTAAAAAGGTCAGTCATGTTTGATCCTTAAAAATCCGGCTCATAAGGAAATCGGATCAGACTATATAAAGCCTGGAGTTTCTGCATGCTTGTTCATCAAACACCACAGAAAACTAACAGCAAGAAGCATGAAGGTGATTCTGGCTTTGTGTGCCTTAGTGGCACTTGCAGAGTGTATCAGGTAAGTACAGATGCATTCATTTTTAAAGTCCTTATGCATTCATTTTTAAAGCTTAAAGTTTGTTTGTTCATATATTCTCATGTCTCAGGGATCTGGCTGACTTCCTGTTCAAAGTATACAGTTAAATTATAATAAAGTGAAACTGAAGAAAGCTCAGTATAGCTAACAGGCAGGTTCCTGCAGAATCTTTTGTCTTATTTGAGCTCTACTCTACATATAGTTTGTAGTTGTGCTTATGTATCAACTTAAAAAACTGCAAAAAATGTCCAGTGAGAACCTCCAAACTTGCATTGCAGGATTCCTCTGATCAAAGGCAAGACTGCCCGTGAGAAGCTGCATGAGAAGGGTATTTGGGAAGAGTACAGGAAGAAACATCCCTACAATCCCACAGTCAAGTTTATTCAGACCGGTGCCGAGTCCATGACCAATGATGCAGATGTATGTAGATAGTGTTCATCCTTCAGGCCAAACTTGGGCTATCCACTTTTCAGCATATGTACCATGTAGTGGATTGGGTAAAAAATGCTGACCTTTTATGAATGGTGCAAATAAACATAATCAGTAAGAGACAAAAACATTTTTTTTACTTTCAGCTCTCCTACTTTGGTGTGATTTCCATTGGCACTCCTCCTCAGTCCTTCCAAGTGATTTTTGATACTGGTTCCTCCAACCTGTGGGTGCCCTCAGTCTATTGCTCAAGCACAGCTTGCCGTGAGTACCGATGTGGACACACGAGACTGTAGTGTAATGAGTTGAAGTGTTAAACTTTAGCACGTCTTATTATTATCATAGACAGCCTTGGGGATCAATTGACTTCTAAATTTTGTTTGGGCCTACAACAATATCACCTTTTTGGTACCACCTAGTAATATCACCTATTATGGTTCTTCAGAGAACCATAATAAATTCAACCCACAGCAGTCCAGCACTTTCCAAAGCACCAGTGAAGCTCTCTCCATTCAGTATGGCACTGGCAGTATGACCGGCTATCTGGGTTACGACACTGTGACGGTATGAAACCTGTTTTAGAATCCTGTCACTAAAAAAAATGTACAATTCTTCAGATCACCTCTGTCTAAAGAATAACTGGATCAACTAACCTAAGTTTGACACTTATTTTTAACTTTCTCTTAAGCATTCTCTAAAAGTAATGTGCTAGTCTGACCACAAATTAAATTCACTTAATCTTTAGTTTGAATCACATTACACAAACGATACCATAAGTCCTGACTCAGAAGGATCGGGCATCGTACATAACTGTTTTTTTGTGTGTTTTACTGTAGGTTGGTGGAATCTCAGTTCCAAACCAGATCTTTGGACTGAGCGAGACTGAGGCACCGTTCATGGGCAACATGGAGGCTGATGGCATTCTCGGTCTGGCTTACCAGTCCATTGCCTCTGATTCTGCCACCCCTGTCTTTGACAACATGATGAGCCAGGGTCTAGTCTCCCAGGATGTCTTCTCAGTCTACCTGAGCAGCAAGTATGGGTCTCTATGAATCACTGCATCTGTCTCCTAATGCTTTTTAGCCCTAACCTGTTTACATGTTTCTGCAAACAATACCACTGCTTGTAACTCAGTACATTATACAAGCCTGATGTACATTGCACACTACTCCAGTTCAACAGTGTTTAGTCTGGATAATCTTCAACAATCAAGTAATTCTAGCATCTAAGTGTATTAAACTGCAGTTTAATATCACAGCATTTGTCTTTTAATATTACAAGTTTCATTGGCAGTTAATTAATTGGAAGTTTATCTGACTTTTTTTTAACTCTGCAGTGGCCAGGAGGGTAGTGTGCTGCTCTTAGGTGAGATTGACAGTTCCTACTACACTGGCAGCATCTACTGGATCCCACTGTCTTCTGAGTCCTACTATCAGATCACCATGGACAGGTGGGCAATGTTCAGTGACCTGTACATGCTCTTAAAGCCACAATATTGCCGGTGGCATTAATGATCTTTCAGCTACATTCTCTGTTTTCAGCTATATTCAACGTTTCAAGCAAATAGCAAAATGATAATAATAATGTAATATGAGCTTTCATTTAAAAGCTTTTTTTTCTCAAACCTTCAGCCATCCTCTGAGAGATTTAGTGCACTAAGTAATAACTAAGATATGCACTTCGATTTCCATGTTCATAGTTTTGCATGTTCTTAGTTCTTATTTACCTTCATAAGTGCACAGTGAAAGCTACACTGTTGTCATCTCCAAACTGTCCTTTTAAATCTTCACAGTGTTTCAATCAATGGCCAGACAGTTGCCTGCTCTGGTGGGTGTCAGGCTATTGTTGATACCGGGACTTCACTCATTGTTGGCCCAACAAGTGACATCAGCAACATTAACAGCTGGTTGGGTGCAACCACAGACCAGTATGGAGATGTGAGTTGATGTGCTTCAAGGAGGGGCTTGAACCAACATTCTTTTGATTACTCATCAAGGGCTTTAACTGCTCAGCTAATAAACCAGGCAGGTAAATGCACATATTTGCATGCTTTGCATTGCAGGCTTCTGTGAGCTGCAGCAACGTGCAGAGCATGCCTCAAATCACCTTCACCCTTAATGGTTACACCTTCTCCATTCCTGCTTCATCCTACGTCTCTCAGGTCAGTCTACACAGCTGATGTTTTTAGATGCGAAGCAAGTCATGGACCTGGATTATAAATTACTCACATACTCACTCACTCATGGTTAGAAAGCAGGAAATTCTTTACAAAATTGCAGTGTCAAGCAGTGCTTTGCGTCAATGATAGAGTGTCCTTGTTTACATTAGGATGCAAAATCAAAGGAATGCTGAATATATAAATACATAACAGCCTTGTATTTGTTTCTTCCAGAACTACGGCTCCTGCACATTAGGTATCAGTGGTAGCAGTGATTCACTGTGGATCCTGGGTGATGTTTTCATCAGAAACTACTATACCATCTTCAACAGAGAGAACAATAGTGTAGGCCTGGCTCAGTTTGCTTAAGAGAATACTGCAAGATATGATGATTTTTCGATCTCCGACATTTACTTTTCATTTTAGTATAATCATACATGCTTTGTTAAGTGTAATAGCTGTAGGAAGACTAGTATTGAGTGTATGATACTGGCCATTAGACACTGAATACGTTTGTCTTACTACAGGATAGCCACAGGGTAAATTTCTTAAAGTTCTAACATGTAGGGTCTATGTGATATGTTCTATATTATATATAGCAGTTGATTAATATAGATTATCAATAAAAATGTAAAATAATTGAACAAAAACCTCTCGATGATTTTTAATACATGCCTTTATCAACTTGAAAAAGCTTCCCCAAAGCATAACATCAAAACCTTCATACACTCCTTAATGAAGAACTTTTACTTTCTAAACTAAACTTTTACTGTCTCAAACTTTTACTTTCACTGTTAACATTTAACATTTGACTTCTGTTTAATACCAAAATCTAAAATTACATAGAACCACATCCACACTTATCAAATTGGCCTACAGTAAATCTTAACTTCGTTCGTGGTGACACCCGATGGCGCGAAGACGAATTACAGTCAGTGACCTGTATTAGCCAAAGCTTGGACTCATACTGTCAAAAACAAATAAACAAACAAACAAACAAAAACCCCACAGAAGCAGGGGTTTACATTAGTTTACATTACATTACTTTGAAACCTAATGGAAAACGTTTTTAAGGTATGTTTATTGCCCATTTACTGTGACCAACAGACATTCCAGCTAGTGTAAAATGGCTTAAAATGCATATACATAATATTTGTAACCATAATGACCATTTATAACGATAATACATAACATATTTAATTGTGAAACATATTAAATTTTTTTTTTATATTTAATTGTTAAATCATAAAAAAATCAACGTATCACGTAAATATATATAAATATATAATTTTATTTTTTTAATTTTTTTAATCATAGTAAAAGAATAAATAAAAGGTTGATCTTGTTTCCTGAAGATCAATCCATTTTAAAACGCAGATATGCAATCCGCATGTAGGATTCTAATCTAATATTTATTTCCACAAAAACTCTGGCCACTTTATAATTATATGAGATTTGTTTGTAATTTATATTTTATTAAATCGACAGCCCTATCTGAGTGTCGACTGATTGGTACTGATTAATCAAATTATTTTGTCACTTGCAATTGTAACGTTGCGGTGCTACTGCGCCAAAAATGAAGAGAGTCGAACGCCAAGCACGGCGACAAACAACATTTATTCTTACTTTCGGTTTTACCACTTAACGAAGAGCCTTTACAACTACGACACATCAACATTAATCGACAAAGACATAGTGACATGAACACGCTTTAAATACACACATACAAGACTCACCGCAGGTGCCACCAGTGACGATAATGAAACGAACACTTAACAGCCACGCCCTTAACACACACACACAAACAGACACTCACACATGGATCACACACCCTCACACAGACACGGGACAAGGGAGGAGGCAAGGTATGAGTATTTAGGAGAAGCTAACTGCTAGCCACGTAGCATTGTTTATGTGATGTAGATATATCTATGGCTTATATTTGTCTACCAAATTCGTGTAATTTATACTATAGGTCGAGTGCATTACTAGAAGCTGTTTATAAGCATTTAGGTGTATTTATGTTGTACATTTCATAGCTAATCAATAGCCATGTTTAACCGTATGGTTAGCTTGTACTCGTGTCTAGTATTGTAGACACTCATGTTTGTATTTTTACAAATAGAACACTCAGACCTATATGTATACTGTATTTATTCTTATTCTGTTCTTATTGTCTTGTAGAAAACTACACACACGACCACACACCCATGCACTCCTACACACCACATAACCCAGCATATGTACAGGGGTTGGACAATGAAACTGAAACACCTGGTTTTAGACCACAATTTATTAGTATGGTGTAGGGCCTCCTTTTTCGGCCAATACAGCATCAATTCGTCTTGGGAATGACATATACAAGT
>JAOXYF010000022.1:266787-290908 GCA_028565775.1 Sternarchorhynchus goeldii
ATTATAAATATATACAATATAAATAAATACTAAAAGTCATCCCTAAATCTGTAATTTGCTGGATAACATTCAACAGAAAAGTTTAATACTGGATGTTTGCACATTGGTACAGATGTAAAAACACAGCAGAGATTGGTCATTAGTTATAAAGTGGATGATGTAACGTCACAGCGGGGGTGCACTGCGGGGGGAGAGGCAGGTTGCGATCCCTGGCTTTCCTCGGTTTTTATTTAGGAGCATCTTCAAAACATCGAGACGAACACTGCTCCTCCACATATGGTCGGACACGCAAACTGTCGGACAGTCAAAGACCCACAAAGACACAGTGACATGCACATGCTTAAATATACACACACCCTTGACAATTTTTACATGAGGGTAAACCCGTTCCCTCTGAAAGTTACTATTAGGCTAATGTTGAAATGGATGCTTGTCATAAGGCCAGATAACAACGGAATCCACTATTCCTGTGAGACTGTTCAGTTGTCCTCTGAATTAAAATGACAAAAGTGGTGAAAAAAATCTATAATCAATTGCACTGGGCTCATAAAACATTTAAAATGTTGCACATTAAATCAATTGAACTGATATGCATTGATTACAGTCAACATCTTAGATGTTTATCCTACAGTTCTAGCTACAGTAGAGTACACCACACTCTCCTGTGTCTTCAGCGTGATGCCTGAATCAGGTCCACTGGGTCCTGAGTTGCAACTGCACAAGTTAGCATATAGCTTAGATGTTTCATCATGGGGCTTGAAATCCACTGAGGTGTAGATAACGCTGCTGACCTCTTCAGGAGGCTGTTCCACAACACAAGGACAATGGGAACAAAAATATTAACAGTAATCTATAAGAGAGCTACACTTCTGGGCCAGACCTTTTAAAGATCTCAACAGCAATTATTGGGAAAATCTGAACACCCAGAGATAGGCTGAATTTCAAAAACTTAAAATATTTTCATGATCTTTAGAGGAAGACTGAATGTAAGCTATGTGAGCTTTTCTCCTCCAACAGGTAACAAGCAGACATGAGCAAATTTCACATTCTTATAAGATAATCTCATTCTTTTTTTTTTTTTAACATTACAAAGTGGCACGATGGTTACGAATTTTGCCAAGGTGTTTCAAAACAGCATTCAGTTTCATCAAACTTGTGAGCATGACTCAAATGAGGAAGAACTTACTTGGATGACGTCAAGAGCAGAAACGCTTCTGCATTTATCTGAAGAAATAAAAATCATGTTAACAAATGGTGGCATAGGTGGTTCATTATCTAACCACTGATTTGTTGATTTATTGTTAGAACCATTAAATTTTATTTGGGGTTTGGGCTACAACCTCTCCCTCACCTCTGGCTTTCTTCTTGTAGCAGACCATGCCCAGTAGGATCGAGATAACGATTACAATGCCAAACATAGCTCCCAGTGTAAGTTTCAAGTGCCATGTTTTACTGATTAAACAAGAATGATTAGAGGAAAATGTATCTTAAATGAAATGAGAATACAGTGCTTTCGAACCTGTGTAACATAGTTAAGAGCAATGTGACATCTTACAACCCCCACTTAAATTCAATAACTTTTTAAATACTGTGTGCTGACATAGATGTAGATGTTTTTGTGTGCACTAACCTATTTTCTTCATGATGTTTCTTTAAGATGGGATGCACTGATATAACAGATGTTGAGACAGTGGATTTTAAAATGGGCAGTAATGGGTCTAGCTCAGTGCTTCTATCTGTATCACCATAAAAACAGATCAAGGTCTTGTTGGAAAAGGTGAAGAAAACATTCAGCAGTACGCAACCTTAAAAAATACAGCATGTATCTATCTGTCACAGACAAGCCAATGTAAGTTCAACATGATAATTTGATAAGACCTTACCAGCTACATTAACCCAAAACTCTTTGTAGAAGGGGCGTTGGTTCCACTGGACTGCACATATGTATATTCCAGTATCCATTGCATGTACATTCCATATTCTTATATCAAACCTTCCAGAATATTCATGAGTTTCGATTCTTCCTTTATAGGCACCACGAGCATTTCCTCTGTTGTCCACAAAGATTATGCATTCAGACATAACAAGTTTACAGCAATACTTGACAAATGTATTGAAGTATGGGTTAAACTCAAATCTCAGAACCACTTCTCCTCCCAGCTGCACATTTAGTTGTCCTTTTGTTGGATTAATACCTGAAAAGTACAGACACAAATGAAGGTTTTGGGGATAATTTTTTTTTTTTTGTACAATCAACTGAAGTGGACACAAACTCACCACTCTTCAGAAGCACCACGAAAAAGAAAAAAAGCTTCATACTGGCTCCTTTTCTCAAAGAAATAAGTCTCATGTAAACGATTAATCAATGAAATGAGGAACCATACAGAAGGAACTGAGTGGATGAAGTGGAAAAAAAATAGCATTTTTCAGTAATTTGTACTTCCTCTTGTGGTTGTGGTTCCTTGGGCTGAACTTTGACAAATTAATTGTTGTATACAACACTGCCATTATAATGGTAATGCATTTGGAAACAGTTAATACCAAAGCAGTAAAACATCTGTGAACGCAAGTTTGCTGATCGCTTTCACTCTTTCAGGTGCTAGCAAGTATGCAGTTACTACTGGAGATACGAAAGTCAGAGTTTACAAAAATAATGCACCACCACTCTAACGAGAATGTCATCATTTTTCACTCACCATTATAATTGTCAAAAAAGCCTATTCAGAGAGTTTTAGGTAAAGTCTACTCGGAGAGCGTAGGTAAAGCAGCTGTAATTTATTTGGTTATAGCTTTATGAGTGCCAGAGCAAAAAACCTTTTGGTAAACGACTCCATCAGGATGTACAATTTTGGAACCTTATCACAAAATAAAGTCCAAACATTTTATTCTGATATTACTGTCCCATATAGAGAATCAGTACGTAGCCATTATGATCCATCATTCCCTACAGCAAACAATCATATATATTTAATTAAATACAGAAACCTTAGTCACCTTTTGATGCTTCTTTTTACATAGCAGAACAGTGGAGGTACAGTGAGATGAATATCTTTAAATAGTTACAGGTATGACATCCACTATTGTATGGCTCCACTGATTCTGTAATTGTACTATACAGAATATACAAAAAATAATAATAAAAAAAAAAAAATCATTTGCACGTTCCCCCTTCTCCCATGAGGACAGTATCAGAAAGTTGCTGGTCTCCATGGCAACCTGTCGAAGCACATGAGACTGCGGGTGTCCACTGCGTGGTCTCTATTCCTCTGTGAAGGTGATGACGTCATACTGGATTCCCTGCTGCTGCATCTGCTCCAGCTGTTCTGGGGTGGCATAGACGGCCTGAGCCTGGGCCATGGCCGCATCAGCTACAGCTGGACACACACACACACACACACGGACATCTTCATTTGTGGCACTTCCCGCTGACACACATTGTCGTCATTTGTTAAATGACTCCATTTAAGAAAGAGGATTACGGGAAAGGTTGTTCTAGCTACTTTTGTCCAGTCTGTGGTTTCTCCATGGCTAGGCTACATCACATGACATATGTGGACAGACGGGCTGAATCTCTACAACAAGGATTTGCTTCTTTACAGCCAAAGCACAAGGAATTCATAGGAACAGTAAAGACAAGAGAGAGGTGATACCAGTGACAGCGGAGTGGGCAGCATTTTCTAGGTCCTCTGGATTAACTATCTGCTGTTCAGTGTTGATGGGGAAATACTGTATTTGTCCATCATGACTCAGAGCAATCTACACACACACACACACACACACACACACACACACACACACACACACACACAGTACATTAGTTTTCAGTACTCCAACAGTAAGCCTGTTTGATGCACTGAAGAACATCAGTGATCTCTGTGTCGTTCTCTTTTGTATAAGGCTCAGCTCCTATTCGTCACCTGCTGTTCTTGCAGAAATGAACCTTCATGTTCATATTGAATATGAGCAATCTGACCATCTTCCATCTGAGGAAGCAAACAAAACAAACAAACAAAAAAAAAACCTCATCAATGCATATTCTCTGAAAACACAATAACCTCATTATCAAGCACTTCCAGTCATGTAGGACAGATCAGATAAATGTATTTGTAAATCGGGGGAAAACACTGCTGTTCCAATCCATCCACAATTTGCATATTTAGGTTTCAAACTTGCTTGACCTAAGAACGCGGCAGAAGTAACGGTTAAATCCCATCTTGTTTTTTGTGGTGCAAGCTGACCTGAATGTGGTTACCATTGGAAACCACTACGTATTCCTGTGGGATCAAATGCTGAACACCATCCTGTGATATTATATACTGGACCTGAATGACAGAGGTAAGAGGAAGAATAAACACCTCATACACACATCTCATACACAGTCATTTACAATCATGTGCTGTTCTTGACACCCCCCCCCCCAAAGCTGGTCATCAGACCTACCAAAGAATACTGCTTATGAAAGAAATCAGCAGTGGGAAACCTTCCTTATCTCTTCATTCCAATGATCTTACATTCATTTGAATTTGAAAGCAGTATGAATTATACAAATCTTGACTGATGATAAAAGCACTTAAAGTCCCATAATTTTACCAGTTTTTCACCACTGCCTATGAAATATAGTCTTTAGCAGGGTACGAGAGTCTAATCCTGTCCAGCTCTGGCTGGTAGGGAAAGAGCCATACCTCCGTCACCTGACTGTCCGCTGTCATCAAGTGCTGCACGGTCTGGCCGTCCACCGTGGTGATCTGCTGAATGTATGTGGCCTCCTCCTGAGGGAGAACCCATTTATACAGGAGTCAATAAAAAACGAGCATTACGTTTAGTGCCAGAAACCGTGTAAATATGCAAAGTCAGGAATTTGAGAAGAGTTCATTCTAATATATATTGGCAATCAAGTGCTCTTCTTGCCTGATGATGCCTAACAAAACCATTAAAATCTATTACAATAATGGCCTTCAAAATATTGAACATACCATGTGAACTATGTGAACACAGATTTAACCCCCGAGAGACCACACTGCTCACTGTGCTATAGGAGTGCGGATGGATGTACCTGATCAGACAGAGCTTGCTCCTGTGCCAGTATTATGTGCTCCTGACCCAATGCCTGCTGCAGACGCTCAGGGCTAATCACTGTCTGACCTGCCTGCAAGGCTGTGACACACACACACACACACACACATACACACACACAGAGCAATCAACATCTAAAAACAATCCGGTTTTGACCAGAGAAGGGCAAACCTGAGCCTTTTGTTAAAGCGCTGAAGCCCTCATCAGAAGGCAGGGGTGGCTCACTCTGCAGCGTGGCCAGGGCTTCCTCATCACTGTTCACGATGATGGTCTGCTGTGAGCCCCCTGCACGGGCCTTGCGAGGGGGAGGGTCCTGTGTGTGCAGACGCTCCATGTGGAACTTCAGGTGGCCGTTCCGGTTAAACCTGAGTGAAACACGTATAGAGAGGCTCAGGAAAAAAAAAATGTATTGCACTGCACTGAATTATTGGTATTAATGTCCTCCTTTTGATTTAAACTGAAGCAGACTAGCCTCCAGCTCCGAGTGCATATCTGAGTCCCTGTAAAAGTGCTTTTTCACAGCTGAACATTACAGAAACATAGAAGCTCACATTATTACCACAGTAAGTACTGAAGGAATCTAGCTGAAATCTGTTCAACTTTTTGTGCTTTTTGGTGTCCGATGGTGATTGTGTGCCTTTTGGCTCAGTACTATAGAGCATGTGGCCTCTAATAAACCAAAAGAGTTATAGCATATTGAACTAACTGTCTGTATCAGTCGTGCTTGTTGAACACAGCAGAACACACAGCTGGGTCAAGCCCTACTCAGTGACACCATCTAAATAGGAAATAAACTGTCAACGAGGGCTTCCTCACCTCTGGCCACAGACTTCACATGCAAAAGGCTTCTCGTTGGTGTGAGTCATCATATGGCGTCGGAGGTCTTTCTTGTTCTTGGAAGCGAAGCTGCAGTGCGGACATTTGTGAGGCCGTAGGTATGCATGCATGGGCATGTGGGTCTGGAAGGTACAACCAAAGGTCAGCAAGTAACACATCAGATCTTTACACTAAAAGATGGTCATCTGATGACCTTAAAAGGTTTTTTTTTTCTTTATGGCAAACGGCTGCCATCGTGCTTAATAAGTCTTCAAGAAGAGAACGGGTCACATTCGTACTTTGACTTCGGGCCAAGAGGGAGCGGTGAAGTCGCAGTCAGGACATTTGAATGTGTTGGGGTCCACGTGCGCCCTCTTGTGGTTCTCCATGTCAGAGCGGCCGTGGAAGGACTCCATGCAGACACGGCAGGAGAACCGCTTGGGGTTGGGCTGCTGGGGCTGGGAGGAGGAGCTCTGTGTGGGAGAGCCTGGGCTCTCACTGCTTAGCTGCAGGGGGAGGGGGGGAATTTCAGCATTAGCACAAAAGTTCTAAATTAGCTTAAGTACTGAGAACCTCTATACTGTCTACTTAGTATTCTAATGTTATGGACTTAATAGACAACTCTCTATCCTTAGTGTTTCCATTTAAACACAGTGCTGCCCAGCTTGTGAATGGTGTGATGTTCTCACCTCCACCTGCTGCAGCACTCCATCAGCCAAGCTGGAGCTCAGGTAGAACTTCTCTTTGTGGTTTTTCAGAGGGGTTTGGACAGCAGAGGATTCACTGCTCCCCTCCACGGCTGGAGGATCAACCGTGCTTTCCTCCACGCTGCTGATAAACACATAAAGACGCACACAGGCGTCACTGCAAGACAAAGACCTCAAGTGCAACAATTTATCAAAACCCACAAAGTTCAGCCATACAGAGACCATTCAGAACACTTGAGCAGATCTAAATTCAGGACAGTCCAGCATGTTCGGTTAAACTGAATGGAACGGCAGCGCTGTTGGTATTGGGGATGGGAACCGGCAGTACCTATACGGAGTTCCCGTGCAGTGGATCTCCTCAGCGGCCTGCTCCACCACGCTGAACTCACTGCCGCTCTCGTAGGCGCTGATGGCGATCTGCGTGAACTCCTGGCTGCCACCGTCTGCTCCCTCCTCAGGTGCCGTCCCCTCTGCCATCTCAAACGCCTCCTGCACGAGAGTCGTCTCTCCGTTCTCCGACACGTGGAACGTGACCACCTTCTGCGGCTGCGTGGATGAGCCCTGTGCTGCCTGCTCGGCGCCAGGCCACTGGCCAGCCTCCAGGGTCTTGCCGTCTGACTTTAGCACGGCCACCTGGGGAGAATGATGATTACACGCCAGACAATGGGTGAATTGGGACTTCCATTTTCTTACAGTTGAGACAGAATCATTCATAATCATTTGCCAGAAATAGCAGCCAGCACTTTTGTATATCAGATGTCTACAGTGCATACTTGCAGCGAGTTTCCCACCAACTCTCGGGCATTGCTCACGTTCAGGAGCAAGTCCAGTGCATTCTGGGCAGACAGGTCTGAAGACTGAGCTAGAGGATGCAAGATCAACAACAAAATTAGCAACAAACATGGTGCAAGTTTACAATATGGAGTAAACAATTCTGTGCACAACACCAAGGGCTTTCCAAACCTTGCTCATAGATGATGGTGGTGTTTCCTAATGCATCCTGGGACACAGAGGCATTCCCCAAGGACTCAATTGTTTGCAGATCCAAAGGCTCAGAGACCTGTGGAACGAAACCCAGGAAAACCCATTGACACATGCAACCGAGCAGAACCAAAAATACGTCACCACCACCAAAATCAACCTTCTGTGTGACTGAATCTTCCTGATCCCTTCCTGACAATCGAATCGCTCGGTCAGGGAACTCACGATGGTGTCCTGCAGCGCCTGGCTCTGGTGCTGCTGTTTGAGCTCCTCGATCTGCTGCAGGGTGAAGAAGGGTCTCCTCCGGCGGCGCACGACCTCCTCGGGGTGCGCCTGGCTCCACTCCTCGAAGGCATCAGGGTGGCGACACTGCATGTGCAGTCTCAGGTTTTTCCTGTGCTTGGTCATGAAGTGGCACATATCGCAGGAGAAGGGCTTCTCCCCTACGGGAACACGAGATGGGCCTGCCATTAGTGTAAATCATCACACACCTATGGCTCTGCAGCTATCCGTGAGTATACATGTACACAAATATGTACATATTGTGTATATTATGCTTTGGGTGCTTAGTGAGTGGATGTATGCTGAAAAAGATTTAGACACCCTAGTGTTGTGAACATAAATAAACTTCAAGCCAGTTAAAGAACAAAGCATTTCCCGTCAGGAAGTAATTTTTCAAAATGCAAGTATTCTGTGTAGTTTCTTCATCTCACCAGTGTGTTTGATTGCTATGTGAGACACCAGGAAGTCCTCTTTGCTGGTAGAGTACTTGCAGTAATCGCATTTAAACGGTTTGTCATTGGTGTGGGACAGCTGATGGTTCAGGAGCTGCTTCTTATCACTGCACGTGATCTCACAGAACTCACACTTAAACCTAAAAGTAATGTTTATTACTATAAGTAATGTTTATTACTATAAACAATTTCAGTGAAAATCTATAAGACAAAAAACGAATGAGATAATTCGAATAATGTTAATGAGGGCAACTTACATGCTATTGCCACAGTTTTGGATATGTGTGAGAAGATGCATCTTGAATGTGTAGCGTTTCTTAAAGGACTTTCCACACTGTAAAATCGACACGTTAAAAATTCTTTTAATTAGATTCCTGACACAGGTTCCCTGACCAAGTGGCTTCCTACATTTGCTTATAGGGATGGATTGGAGATTAAAACACACAATTCATGATAAGTAATTTAAAAACCTTTCTACTCAACATCTGAGCCCAACCTTGGACCCACAGTATCACATAATCCTATTCCCCCTGAATAATACCGTCTCGTTTATCAGAAAAAAAAAAAAACCCACAACAGTGCTAGATGCGATTTTTAGCAGCACTTGTGTGCATTACCTTATCACACATATGAGGCTTCTCTGTGCTGTGCGTCTTCAAGTGCTGCGTGAGGCGCTTCTGCATGGGGTACACGCGGTGGCAGATCGGACACGGGAACTCGGACACTTTCGGAATCTGCGGGGCACCGTCACAAGACTGCCATCGCATGAAAAGCTGACACACGTCGGCCGCACGTCACCTGTACCGCGTTACTCTGTGTGCATCTACGCAGTAGAGCCTGTTATTCTGGGGACTGGTGTGGATCTGACTGCACAGAGTTCAGCTGAATCTGAATCAGTTTTGTGATGCATACATCGTTATTACACAATAATACACTGCCATAGACTTGATAAAACTTATAAATAGTAAATCTTACCACATCGGACTTCCTTCTCCTGTGGTGAACAGTAAAAATAAAAGGACATACAAGACTCAGAATAAAGATTACTGGCACAGATGTCACATTACATAGTTAAGTTACACATTCAGTTCTATTTACACTATATTTTGAAGCTTTTAGAATTTGGACAAATATATTTCTGAAATCTTACTTGTCTTTGTTGTGAACAGCAGCATGTCGGATCACGTCCTTCCTGTAGACACTCGAGTAATCACAGACTTCACACTTGTATGGCTTGGTGCCTTGGTGGTTGAACATATGTTCCTACAACACATACCAGAGGGGTTAGGTTCAGGCTCAGTAGACAACTCAGTCTTCTAGTCTTTCTAAATGTCTCTCACTTAGAAAAGCTAAACAGATTGATCTTTTTTCACAGTCATGGGTAAGGAGTAGATGTTTATGGGGGGAAAACAAAAGCCTTTTGGACCGTCTCACCTTGAGGGATGACCAACGTTTGCAACGGTAACTGCACTTCAAGCACTTAAAACGTTCTGGATCATTGCCCTCATGAGAATCCACATGGAACCGGAGATCTTCTTGAGACAGGAAGCGCGATCCACAGATCCAGCAGTTATGAGGTCTCAGCAAAGGCTTGAGGGATTTGTAGTATTTGCTTTAAAAACAAGAAAGAAGACACACGGGAGATGAAAGGTTTTCTTCATTAGGAAACTGAGGAATATTTACAATTTAGACATGAAAATGCAACTTACTTCCGGTTTAGGAACTTTTTATATTTTTTGCGGAGGAAGCGTTTTGATGGTCGCCCCCTCTTCCTTGGAAAAAATTCATCATCATCTGGGCCTGTGTTTGAAGAGGGGTCTTTGTTCTCTGAATCTGATTGGCTGACACCTGGTTCTGCAGCACACCCATTGGATAATGAAGCTGTTCCACTCTCTTGCCCAGATGAAGTGGCCTCTTCAGGAGGCTGAGAGTCCATCGAGTTGCTCATCTGAGACACAGGCGCCGCTGCTGATTCAAATTAAGATTAAGACATTTTTATAGTCATCATACATATGTGCAATAAAACTTGATATTTATTGCATAATCATGAAGATGGCGGTTTAGGTTATAAACATAATAATGGATAATTTTGGCTAATACTCCCTTAAAACAAAAGTCAAACTTTTGCTGAACTTGTTAAAGAAATCATATTGACAGGATGAAGAGAACTGATTATTCCTGCTGTTTTGCTTGTGTGTGATCTAAAGAGCTGTTTGTTTTTGCCTGGGGAAGATCATCAGTCGATCTGAAGGCTTCTGCCATGAGTCTCTAATTCACCTTTTCCCCCCCCCACAAAGGGCACTATGCAGTTTTCCTACATTATCCTATCCCTTTCGATTCCTAATATCAGTCCGTAAAAGATTGTTAAGACATTGAGGGTTAAATGATGCTTGAGAAGTAATTTTTTTTTTCAGGCCTCAGGTATTTTTTATGAGTTTCATAACCCCATTTCCCCTGTGAACAGATATGAAAGCAACAAAGAATGTTTTCTTCATGATGAATCAGTACTCTGCCTTGATACTGAGACACAGAAACGCATTAGAAAGCAGTACAGTAATGTGCTGCGGTAAGATTGACTGACCTGTGTAACTCTGGGGGTAAAGAAATTTGCGGGGTGGGCCAACCATCCGGCGAGGCCGTTTCCGTGACGAAGAGGAGGAAGGGCTAGAGCAGGAGGGAGGGGCTGGCCGATGTACAGGTGCTCTGGGCCTCTGCTGGTCATCTGCTGGGTTATAGTCACTATCCTCTAAAGCAGGAAACAGAAATATATGGTTATAATGGTGTAATAGTGGGAATGCAGTCGTGTGTGTGTAGTGCTCTCTCTGTAAATACACCAGCACACAGCTGTGGAATGAGAGCGACATCAGCGAGGTACTAGGCAAAGGCTTCACCCACCTTCAGGATCATCAATGGCGCCGGCGTCCATAATGTCATCTTCTTCCTCTTCTTGTGGCTCTTCTTTCTTCACTTCGGCGAGTTGTCGGGCCAGCGTCTCCGATTTTCTGGGTCGACCCCTTCCTCGTTTTTTGGGAGGTTCACCTAAGTGACAAACGGCACAGTCAGTGACGAAAACATTTCGAACCCAAAAGAAACAGTGCTTGGCTCAGTCTCTTCACAACTCTCCAGAAGTCTTACAGATATGAATAAAAATATCTTCGGTTTAGAGGATCAACATTTCTGTACATCTTTTCTGCTCCAAAACACCTTTCTAGCACTTACAATTTAGAGACTTCGATTTTCAGTCCTTACCTGCGGGCTTGAAGTGCTTGTCTCTCATATGGTTAATAAGTGTATCTTTAGACACGCTTTTATATGGGCACATCTTGCATTTGAACTGCTGCACGATGACCACCTCCATCATCTCTTCGAGCTCGGCCAGGTCCGGCGCCCTTTCCCCGGGCCCCGCTGCCACACCGGACTCCACAACAACCGCATCATCCTCCCTGGGTCCTGCCGAGCCGCCCGGCTCGGGCGACCAGCTTCCCGCCACCTCGGGCTCAGGGTGAGCAGAGTAGGTGCCACTGCTGCTGATGTATGGCCCCGCCTGGCTCTGGCTGCACTCCATCTGGTCAGGCAGGTGGGAGTCGCCGGCGTCCGCCAGCCCCTCCCCGACTCCGCCCGCCCGCTCCGAAGCGGAGACTCGGCCGGGCTCGCCGTCGTCCACGCTGCTGTCGATGTAACGCGAGCGCCGTGGCTCCGCGAGGAACCGCGAGCGAGGGCCGCCCGCCGTGCCGCTGCACTCGGCCGCGTAGCCGCGCAGGGCGTCCTCCGCGTCGTCGTCTGCGGCGTAGCCGGCGAACCGCGACTGCCGCGGCGCCGTGTCCGGCTCCGCTCCGTTGAACTCGATGTAGCGCGCCTCGCCCGTCTGGTCCGGATCATCTCCGCCTCCGCTGCACTCCACGTAGCGCGAACGCTCCGGCTGGTCAGGACGGCTGCTGCTGCTGCTGCTGCTGCTGCTCCCGTCCTCGTGCTCGGGATAGCCGGAGTGGCCCGGCTGGTCGGGCTGGTCCGGCTCCAGACTGTCCTGTAGGCTTTCCGACAGGTCCGCCTGATCCAGGCAGGTAGAGGTGGGTCCGTCGGCCAACGTCTCAATGGCGATGCGGCTAGACAGAGCCGAGGAAGACATCTGAGCAACCATGGGGGCTCCTGTGGACAGAAAATGGCTATGATTTATGGCACACAACTTTTCAAAAGAATGTTACACTCTTCCTTAATTAAAAAGCTAACTGGATTTTATATTTGAAAAGAGTTTCAGACTTTCCAAAACAGAACTTTTTACTGATGAGAGGTTAGATGGTTCATCAAAGAAAGTGAGATAAAGATGAGTAAAGATGCAAGCAAACATGGATCCAAAATGGCTGACCATCATCTGGTCCCTGCAGGATCAAATACTGTGTGGTCTCTGCACTGTCATCGTCTGCACTTGTAACTGCAATACACCCTGTAAAACATTAGGAAAGGTTCATCAAAAAATTGGAGAACATATAAACAAAAATGTCTGAGTTATTACACAGAACAGTATGGTGTCAACTCACTAAACACTATCATACTTAATTATTAATAGAATTGAATAGACATATTTTCCCACCATTCATTATGTCAGGCCCAATGGTGGACTCAATTATCTTGTCAATGGCAGAGCCCAGGTCTGAAGAGGTGGAAGCTGTTGAGTCAGAAACAATCATCCCTCCCTCAGATGCAGCGCTGGAATGCACTAGGACTTGGGCAGACTCAGACACCAAGACTGACTGGGTCACCGTGGAGACACTGGAGACACTCGTTGACTGGGCAACAGAGGAGGAATCTGGAAGGTGGACCCCTCGCACATCTGTACTGGAGCTTGTTTCAGGGATAAAGACCTATAACAAAAACACCCCCTTGGTCATGACAAATAAATGATTAGGTTGGAAACAGTCAGCTGACACAGTTTACCATTATAGAAACACAAACAAAGACAGCTTTTCCTACCACAAGGCCCTCTGAGCTCTGTCCAACATGACAGTCAGACTCCGGTGCCTGGGCTGGCAGAGTCGCTGTGTCACTGCTGTCAGCAGACATGGCCTCCGATGACTCCATACCCATGCCGCTCTCAGAGGGCTCCTCCATCCCTGAATGACCCACATCACTGCTGCTCTCCACTTCAATCTCCTCTGAATCCATATCAGCTCAGGGGGTGTTCTTGTTTGGCCAATATCTACACAGCATAGTTGAAATATTTACAGTATGACTCAAACAGCTAAAAAACACAGGTGGGTAGAGACATTTCTGGTTATACATGGGATGGAAATTATATAAATATTTAATAAAATATTTTTCTTTTAATATTGCACATGTAGCTATCCACTGAATTACCAGTTTAACAGGCACACATCCTTCCTCTAGCTGTACCTATAGGCCAACACATACACACATTATATATATATTACACATATACATACATACATATACATGAACGTGAAAATTTGTCTCACCTTCAGTATACATTTATACATGTAGTTTGTGTGAACCATATGTAGACATTGTATAGCATGTATGGATGGAAACACCATCCGGTTAATACCTAACTATGTCATTTATGCAACGCCAGTAAAGGCAGACAACCTACACAAGGGTGTAGAACTCCAGCAGTCACCCTGTTTCAGAGCACAAGGACTAGAGGGGGTAGTGGATTTCAGTATTCCAGCTGACAGTAAAATGCATGGCAGCCTGTTAGAATGTTATTGAATAAGTACTCGGTATCATTCAACAATCATTACCGAGAACGCTATTAAAACATGCTGGTTTTACTCATGAACTTATCAGTCGGTTCATGTTAGACATGCTGACGAGTTTGGGTAAAACAAATCGCAGTTTAAGTAAAAGTTTGATTAGGTCAACATGACAGAATTACACTAGATTTTTGAAAAGAGTTCAGAAAGTAATAGTCACAAAACACATCGAGTAACTTCCAAATGAAAAAGATTTTATTACGTCTCTGAAAAAGACCGCATCCAACACAATGTTAAACAAAGACGACTCCTACTTATGAGATTTACGTTGTTAGCTAATTACTTAGCTAGTTAGCTTTGTCAGGTTCAGTGGGAAATTTGTAACTAAGGTTGGATATCTAGCGACGATGCTAACCTTGGTGTATACATCACTAGCTAGCTGCACCGCAGCTCGTGTGGTGAATTATACAAGCACAAGGTAATTTCATACTTGTCGCTGCATGTTTTTTGTGTATATGTGACGGCTCTCTAAAACTGGCATATCATGATTACGGCCTCACATTATGTCGCTGAGTAGACAGTGAAACCAGCATACGAGAGCTTTTTTTTTTCTTTGCACGACCGTACTGTGCAAGGACAACCAGAAGGCCATATTATGGCTTAATATCTTACGTGACGCTCGTCGAATCGTTAAAAGTTGTTTATTTTAACATGCTACACACAATTTAGCCCAGCTACTGCTAACGAACGCATGTCGTAATTTAAACAAGACGAGCTGCCCTCCCTCCTGCCTGCTGCGTAACGCCATTTTCATGCCTTGCTATAATTTTCCACTCAGGCAATGTGAAAAACTGCTTAGGGACCTCGAGGGCCTACACATTGAGACAGACCGCCCGAATTTCGTCCCTGAGAAAAATAAAAGTAAACATTCAGACAAACAGTTTACTCCAAATAATTTTCTTACCGCGAACACCTTTCTTGTTTGTTTTCCTTGTGATTGATGCGCTGATATAAATACGTATTTGTAACCGATACTTGCGAATGCTTTCTAGTCGGGCGCCATCAATATCTCCTCGCTTCCTGTTTCATCAGACCGGATCCCATTTATTTGAGGGAGAGATGACCAAACGGTGTATTTCTCGGTGTTTTAGTATTTTAGTTTAAATATTTTTAAAACTAAAGTAAATAAACATTTGAATCGGTTGAAGGAAGATTAAATGCTAGGAAATGGTTAAAGTAATGTTAAAAGAAAATAATCGTTGAATGATATGTTAAAATGAAGGACTATTATTCTCTAAGGATGATACTCTTTTTGGCGGATTAATATGAGTGTAAAGGTAAGCGGATAGTTGGATTAAAAAAAACATATAGCTAAAAGCTATATAACGAAAGACCTGTTCTCGTCGTAATTATGCAGACTAATCAAAATGAAATCACTTTATTGGCATATCTGTTAAATACGCAGTGTGCAGCTGTGTATGTAGCCATTATTAATATTTATTTAAACAGTAACCTAATCGGTAATACAGCGCAGGCTAACTACCTACAAGAACTCGACATAGCTAGCTACCTTAGCTCTCACTAGTCACTTTATTAGTTACACCTATTTTAACTATTTATAGATGCATTTTATGGATGCATTGCCGACGGTAGCTCATTTGTTCATCAGCCACCTCCACCCGTGCAGTTTTTTAAACACAATCACTGCAGACCAGATATTATTTGTGTCACAGACCCTTCCCTACATATTTGGAGCTTATGCAAGTTCATTAGGCTTAGCAGTATGTGCTGGGGTTTCTATACGTGATTGTCACTGTGTTTTTGAGAGTGGTCAGCCATCCTAAAATAACCAACAGTAATCCTTTGGATAGGGACTAACGACTGGTGCAGGACTAACAGAGGCTGTTCATGGCAACAGATGGGGACTTTAAATCCTACAGCAGTGTATTACTAATAAAGTAGGCCTAGCTGGTGAGTGTAGCGTTTGAGCCTCCTTTATTTGGAGTTTTCTCATGCATCAGCTTCTGTATTTTAACTGTAAAATTTCTGCTGTAAAATACTATTGTATGTTTCTTTTGACGAAGCTGTTCAAAAAGGCAAATCTTTAAATTGTGTATATTAATCGTATGTCTACTAATAATACAATAATAAATATATTGTATGTATAAGACAAGAACTATTCTCTGCTTATCTTAATGTTGCGGTTCAGATGACTGATGATCAGTGAAAAATACAAACTCTACTCACAACCAGTTTTCAAATGTTTTGTAAATACAGATATTTATATTGATTTGATGTTCTGAGATCACTTTTGGTTAAAGGAACAAATAATAAGATTTGTTCATTTTGATATGGCGAGGTCATGATGTGTTATCTTTTAATTTATCATTTTATTTGAAACCTTCTGAAAATTATACGGGATTCAATGTTATAAGTTAATAAACCCAGATGATTACTACACAACAATTTAATTATGCAAAGATTTGTAGAGTTATTAGTATCATGTTCCACCCATGGTTCAGTGTATGGGCCACTAAATTGGGCCTGATTAAATTTTACAATTTCTTTCTCATTTTGTTTTTACTTTTCCTCATCCACCCTTTATAATGTCTTTCTTATAATTAATTTACTCACAACAGTCACATATGTCACAATTACCTGACTGATGTGTCCAGTGTACTATTTGCTGATGCCTGTGCTTCAGTAAGAAAGTTGTATCATGACTATATGGCCTTTTAAGATTCTAAGGCAAACTGGATTTAAATGTATTAGTTGAGTAATTGTGATCTTGGTGTGGCATGGTTGTGTATGGTTTTAAGTGATCAGTTTAAGATTCCAGGATTTATATATTGAATGTTAATTGTTGTAAAAATTCAAACTATTGATTTGAAACTAAACATTTTAACAAATGGTGTGACAAAATATTTCACTTAAACACATGAAGAAATACAAATTATTTAATTATTCATATGACAAAATACTAATGATTTACATAAATAAATTAAACAACTGGGAAATGTTCACATGTGCAAATTTGGCTATAAGGCAATAAAAATACAAACACAAACATTTTAACATCATACATTAAACGATTACAACCTTATCTGCCAAGTTATCTTTTGCTCCAGGCAAAGATTTCTTTCTTAATTACAGGGAAACAAGTTTGTCTTTGAATGCTACTTAACTTAATGTTCAAATATACTTTTTTATTAACTGTAAAATGTATGATGTCTATTCTTTCAGCAATACTGTAACTTCTTATATTAAACGCATACACACATATTTGGGACAGATTTGCAGTCCCAGTCATATGTGCTGTCCTGGTGATGTAATAATTATAAAGGACTCAGATTCAGTAGTCGGAACAAGTCAGGAGGTCATACTTCACATATCCAACTCTGTCCACCTGCTGCTTGTTGTTCATTCTCCAGTAGAATCTTTCTCGGCAGAAGTAGTAGAGCCCTGAAATTATACCGATAATAAATTAATAGAAAGCCTAATTGGTGACCGATTAAAAAGGGTGACAGATCAGAACTAATTCATAGTTAGGCATTTAATTATTGCTTATGACAAGGAACACACTGGCCTTCAGACTCTGACTACGAAGAAAAAGAATCTTACCTCTGTAAAGGAACACATCGTGGGAATCAACCGGAACCCCACCAAAGACTTGATCAGTGACGCGAGGGTATCCCTTATCTATCTGCTGAGTTTTCATATCCAGCCTGAGAGGACAAGGGGCAAGAGGAATTGTGTTCACTTTGTTTTTAGCCAATATGAGTGGCGGACAAAGCTGAAAATCGTACAGGCTTTGTTGATGCTGTTTGTTTGAAAATATATTCTCTAAACATCTTCAGAAAAAATCTTACCTCCAGAAACGATCTCCACTAAATAGAAGCACCTTGCTTTTTCCTTTTTGCAGAGCTCCCTCTACATGCTGCAAATTGCTAGGCAAGCCAAGTTTCTGAAATTTTCGTGGCCCTACTACTTGGTTTCCACTGTACACCCAAAACTGAGTCTCTGAGGATAAGGAGAAAAAAAAAATTCAGCTGTGAATTATAATTAGGCAGTTATGACTTTATGACAAATTATCTGAATTAGCTGTTACCTGCGAAGAAGTAGATGTTTTTGGTAAGTTTGTCCTCAAAAGCAGTGTCAATCTTGGCTGGCAGGGCAGGCCATCTCTTGGCGATCAGGAAAGGGCCTTTGTGTTTTTCATCACCTTTCTTTGATGATGTCCAGTAGTACCTAACCATGATGGTTAAAAAAAATTTTTTCAGTAAGACATTGATTCATTTTTTTTGTTACTAAAATGCAGGCATTAAGTATACTTGGAACTGTTCCAGCACTAAGCTAATCTTATACAGCAGTAGGATACAAGCTACTGGTGCTTACCCATCATTGAAGAAATGAAGCACTCCCTGGATCTCCGTGATCGTGTCAAATTTGTCCACTTGGCATGCGTCCACTGAGGGCTTCACAGGTGTAATCACAGAGTTGGTGGGCTCTGGCATTTGATCTGTTGGTTCTGGAGTAAAAACTGAAGATGATGTAGTGGTTGTGGACGTGGGAGGAGTGGGATCAGGGCCTGTCTTGGGTCCTGTATGTGGCAAAAGATAGAAATTCTTATGCTATTTAAGCACAAAGGTTGGACCAAACATGCTTCTTCATTGTCTCAAGATGTTTCACTTCTCTAAAATGATGTAGATAATTTTTCTCCTTGATTTAATCTACTTCAAATCTAAAATTGTCAAAATACATTTACATAACATCTTATAAGTCAGTAATCCTGACCCATTAACTGATTGATCATACCATAGAGATACTGAATGCCATCAATGTCATCCTGATTCAGAGAGAAACGTGCTATATATTTGTACATGGGAAACATCAGGGCATCCTGAATATTGGAGTGATCCAGACCCAGGGCATGTCCAAACTCATGGGCTGCCACAAGGAACAGACTGTATCCTGTAAGATAACGGGACAGAAATAATGGGTACACATAGATCTGCAGTAATTGTGTCGTGTAGCTTATGTAACCTGCCAAGAGATTAAAAAAGAGGCAAAGCCACTTACCATGATCTGGGCAAAATCCCCATTTTTTGTCCGCTTCATAGTTGCTGGTTGTGGCGCACCACAGTTTTCCATCATTGCGGCCATCGCTTGTGCAGGAAGTGTATGACTTGTCCATGAAGGTGAAAGGGAACTGGCACTGATCACCCTCAGAGTTTCCACCAATCACAGCAGTATCTGTGGACAATGATGCACTGAAAGTCAGCTGGATGATGGAGCCATTGCTTTGAGCGACTTGACAGAATGTCTGGTTTTTAAACGCTGGCTTGGCATATCTGGTGCAGTGAAAGGGAACTGGGATGGACAGGTTTAAAGGCCCTCACCTTGGCTGGGACAGAACCCAAATTTTTTGTCTGTGTCAAAGTTAGCAGTAGTAGCACACCAGCGATACCCATCAGAGCGTCCTTCAGTGGTGCACCTGTTATATGTTTTTCCGTTAAAAACGAACGGGAAGACACATTTTGCACCGTCACTGTTCCCATCGAATGTGAACAAGACTGTGGAGACAGAGAGACAAGCTCAGTACATTGATGGTCTCATGTACACGTAAAAGAGGACTTTCAGAACCTGCAGAAGGAAAGTGAACTTACGCTCACTAGGACAGAAACCAAATTTCTTGTCTTTGTCATAGTTCGCAGTGGTAGCACACCAAGGCAGACCATCAGTGCGGCCTTTGGTTGTGCAGGAGGAATAGGAACTCCCGTCAAAACTGAAAGGGAAGTGACACAGGGCTCCCTCTGCATTGCCGTAACGAGTCTTAACAACTGAAAGAAAAACATGGATCCATGTTTACATGATACTCAAAATTTTATTCATGTGCATATGTTAATATATAATTAAGCCTCTAGAGGGAGCTGTGGTTCTAGGTTTTGCCTTTTCTGGAGCACTTGCTGCATGGTCGTCGATAATGGATCATGGTAGCATTTACATTTGGCATATTTTAATTACTTTTGAAAGTTAGAGGGAAATACTCATGAGTCACTCTCACCTGGTCCTTTGCCAAGAGTCCAGTATTCATCATCATCAAAGTGGGCATCCCCCTGGAGCCCCTCACCTGGGGGATAAGCATGTGCCAGAAGACCGTCTTTCCCATCAAATGGATACGGGTCTCCGTGATCTGGAAGACAAGCACTTGATTTAAAAAAATTATAATAATTTCCCAGATGTCATGCCATACTGGGTATCATACCAGGACTGCCTATCTAGTCCAGGACAAAGCCCCCCCCAAAAATTATATTTGCTCCTGAACTGTATAAAACGTTTAAGCAATTCAAATTGTCGAGTATTCAGGTAAGTTGCAATGGGACACAGGCAGCCTGCTTAAAGAAACAAAAAGGATCTGTGGGCACTAGAGGTTTGAGTTTTCAGTAGCTGGTTGAAATATTCACCATGTCATGATCCTAACTCACCTGCTTTGCCGAATGAGATCATGATATCAGCAGTGCCTTCATAGAGACGAGTAAAAGTTAGAGGGGTCACGTCACTCCAGACCTTGAAGGCTCTGGCAAAGGCATCATCGATAAGGGAGGGTTCCATATCTGGAGAGTAATTCAGGATCCTGCAGAGGAAAACAATGCAGACAAGGCTGAGCTCATCGTCTGCCACTGTCTTTGGCTGAATACGGCTGATGTGTGATGTTGTGGGCACTCATTTCACATCCTTCGAATAACTCCTCATAATTAACTATGAGGGATAACTAACTACCTGTGAAAGATATTACTGAGCAGCACCGGTTTACTCATGGTCTGCTGATGCATTCTAATACAATCACTGCTGCTCTTCATAAATGATCATTTGTATTTACAGGTGAGGGGAAATTCTACCCCAGTATAAGTTTCATATTTTGATAAGCAGTGGAAAAACATGGAGGGAAATTCTAAAACTAACATTCAACAGATGTTCTCACCTGTATGTAATGTCACTGTGATCCCACTTTAGGTCTCCTGCGAAGGTCTGGTAGTTACGGATGTCAGGCACCCCACAGCGAGGCTGCTTCATGGCACTGACTGTGGCTTGATCCAGCGTCCCAGTCTCCTCCAGCCCAAACTGTCTCTGCATCCTCTTCAGAGCTTTGGAGGTGGACACTACTGACTGCAGTCCACTCTTATCCTGAGTCTCCATATAACCATAACGTTTCAGGTAGTCCTGGAAGCAGAAAAAAAAATTGTTAAACTGGCTCAGGTAGTTTGGGGTGTCAGGTCGTAAGAAAACAGAGATGAATGTTAATGTGGTTCATTTTACAGCATCCAACTTTACACTGAAGCAAAAATAATTCATGAGCAACTACATGTTTCTGATGATGGTGTTCAGCTTACAGAAAAAAGGCAAAGCACATGAAAGAACATGAGAAATACTTACTTTAGCCAAATCTGTATCTGACATGTTTTTGATTACATCCCCAGGAAAGTTCACAGAGACGTACCCGTTTGGAATTGCACGGCACCATACACTTAAAGCACAGGTCCCAATGACCACAAGTGCTATCACGCTAATTCTCATAGTGAGAACTTTCAAAAGACTTTCAGAAACTTTAAAACAAAACAAAATGCTTCTTGATGAAGCTACCGGCGAGGCTACCAAAGCTGTAGCAGGGTTTTCTTCGGCCCTTTTCTTTTGGCTGTTCCTTCTTGCTCTTTGTCTACCCTTGAGAGTCTGCTCCATAATATATAGCCCTAACAAGGATTAGCTCACTCTGCCTCACCCCCTATCTGTCACTTTAGCCCTCCCACATGCAGAGCAATGTGTGTCTGTGTGGGTGGAAGTGTAAGAGTGTGTGTGTGTGTGTGTGTGTGTGTGTGTGTGTGTGTTTTTTAAATACTCTTCCATTTATAGCAAGAATGGGGAATTCCATGAAAGGCACTTTGTTACAAAGATAGAATGGATTCATACAGTATTGTTGACTTCTCTGTCAATCAAAAATGGACTTTGTATTTAGATAGTAATGTAGTCTTTATTATCCTCTTATTATCCTCATAATTCTCATAAATAATGTGCATATTGTAATTAATAATATCAGTTATTACATACATGGGAGGAATTATGAATGTGAACCAAAAAAATGTGGCAGACGAAACTCCACATTGAAAAAAATATTAAAAGAGAGGTTTTATTCAGCAATATAGAAATTGTTCCCTAATATGAATGAAGAACATCTGTGTCACTGGTGATCATCACAGTTACCATAGATGTTTCCGGTTCTGATTGTGAAACCCAGTATTTTCTTTTCTCACTGTTTTTCCCAGACATGTTTTTAGCTGGCAGGTAGTTATAGAAAACTACAACCATATACCTATATAACAGAATGTGAATTTTCCTCTCTGACTATATTTAAACTGGAAATCAATGTTTTGGAATATGTTCAGGAATGTACTTTTTTTTATTAAAACCCATCACTGCAGTACCAAATGAAAATGATGTAATTTACTACAACATATTTACAGAAATATTGACACATATTTATATAAATATACTTAATTATATTGTAATTAATTTGCAATTTTGATGTCACACCTTTATGAAAAAGCCACGTCCATTAAGAGTTCTCACTGGATCACCAGCAGAAATGTTTTTTTTTACCAGTTGAAACAACATCCAGTGACACTACTATCTCTGCTCATTACATAATCATTCTACACAAATCATTCCCCACAACTCCTGGCTTCTCTGGTGACATTTAGAGCTTGTTTTTTCATAAAACCTTATTTAATCTTTAACTTCAAATGTAAAGAAAACTGAAGTGTTATTCACAAAATCTAGTTTTAATATAGACTCAGGGTGCATTGTGATCACATTTTCACTTACCTTACGTACCTAAAGCACAGATAAATGTGCACTTCCATATACACTTGATGTAAACTATTTGTTTGGGCATCTGATATCTAAGGCAAGGAAACATGTATCGTATGGAAAATCAGCATGCCATTCATTGACAGCTGAACTGAATTGTGAATTATTCTAATGACTACATACATGATTTAATGTGTTATGGTAGTCTGATAACAAGACTGCTAAACTCTGCTTAAACTTGCTTAGACTTAAATTGAGATCAGACATATAAAGAAATCGAACAGTTACCAGCAAGCTCTGAGTCATTTTGATTGGCTGTCTGTTCCGGTTGCCTCAGGTTATGTGTTTCCTCTGTGCTACACTTATGAAAGTAGCACTATCATACCAGTCAATATGTGGCTGATGGTGTAAGTCCAGGAAGCTATATCTGCTATGGACATGGTGAGGTAAGTCTGTGGTTGATGCTGTTGGGTGTGGGTGTGTATTGGGAGGAGGAAGGTGGCAGGTTCTTGCTGAAGAAGTACTGAGAAACGGGATGTTGACTAACATGCTCATTAAATTCTGAATGTGGCAAAAATTGCCTAAGTGGGACTTTTCCCCCTCCATTTGCCAAAGTGTATCACTACATCAACCGGATCACGGCATCCTGTTTATTGCTGACCCATTTAAGGTATCCCTAGAAATCCAGTCTGTGCCAGATTGAACAGGAATTAACCTTTTTAATCTTTCCACTTATTCAAACTGAAGCCCATGTACTATACAGCTGAAAATGGCATTTGACTTCATGTTGAACTATTTTTTCACAGTAAAATTTTTCACAGAAAAGTTTTACTGTGATGTTTTAGGATTTGTTTCATTACTGTTAGCTATCTTGCAAAGAAGACATCCATTAGGATCCAAGCAATCAAGAACACCATGGGTACACCATGCCACTAGAACAGTGTTTTACAAAATAACCAAAGTATATCAACATGAAACCTTTATTTTGCAATAAATGTGAGGATCATAATTAGAGAACAGCAATGACTGTAGCACAGAGAAAGACTACAACTACATTTTCTGAAGGTTACAACAGTCAGTAATCAGTAGGTAAGTGCACTGGCCTTTGCTTTGAATGACTTCACTAGTCTCTCACACCGCTCTGGTGTGATTTGGGTCCAATGTTCTTCCAGTCTTTTCCACAGTTCTGTGACTGTTGTGGGTTTCTTGGCCATAACTTTGTCACCAAGGATTTTCCAGA
>JAOXYF010000022.1:291008-305063 GCA_028565775.1 Sternarchorhynchus goeldii
AGTTTGTCGACAAACAATGTTTCCCATCAGACCCAAATAAATTAAACTTGCTTTCATCACTAAAATTAACTCTGGACAACTTCTCTGTCCACACAACATGCTCCTCAGCAAAGGTGAGTCTTGCTTTTTTGATTATTTTTGCTAATGAGAGGTTTGGTCACTGCAGAGTGGGCTTTCAGTTCAAATGCTCTTAAACGTCGAGATACTGTATGACAAGACAGATCCTTATCCTGTTCAGTGCTGAACTGGCGAGAGATTCCACCTGCAGTGTTGAACCGATTACCTATGGAGATTCTTCGCTGATCCTGTCCTCTCTTGCATTTGTCTTTTGTGGGAAACCAGCCTTCTTGGGGGACTTGAATGAGTTTGTGATATTGTAAAGATGCAATATTCTAGAAATCACAGACTTGGAACAACTTCTGCTGAAGTATGTCAATCATAAAGTTGCTACTTTGTCTTTGAAGTGGAAACTTTGTTCTGCAACAGAAGTATACACATAAAAATACTTTTAAGACAAAACCCCATTCGTCAGTGTCAAATATTTAACAACACAAAGACATTGTGGTTTTAATGAGCGTAACAACAACGTGCACGCCCTTTCATACTCCACATCCAAACACCGACAAAATGATTAAAAATCATTGTTTTATGACTCACCAAACTGAGGTCGTGGTTTCACATTGTTATTGTGGCAAAAATGTGACGTCAGAAACCAACTCACAATGTTTGTAAACAAAGACCTTTAAACGTAGCATTGAAAATAAGATTATTTTATTGTTTAACGTTAACTATAAATTAGCTAAGGCTATTTCATCCTAAGGTATCTTAATACTAACATTGCATATTTTGTACTACTTTATCTTTTAGACACAAACATACCGTATATGTTGTGTTCTATTTTTGCCGTTAACATTTCTAAATCCCAAAGAAAACATCAAAAACATCTGTTGTCGTTTAAGCACGGCGTCAAGTATTTAATGGACATGGTTCCGAGTCTGCTCCGAACGCCACGTTGGTTTTGCTGGCCCCGTTTCGCCTGGCACATCGCCAACAAAAGCATCCAGCGTTATAAACACATCGCCTCTCGTTTGGCGACAATAAAATCGCCCTCTCGCTTGGCAGCAGCGTGTCACATGTCGTATGTTACCAGAGGGGACTAAGCTGGACTCAAACATGCTGTCGTTCGACCACACTGTTATGATATAAACTCCACAGACAATATTTCGCAGGGCGAAGGCCCCCGCCCCCACCCCCCGCTGCTCACCCTACTTCAGAGCAGCCGTTTCGGGGGAGGAAGGCGGCGAGAGCCAAATATTTTTGCTCGCAGTTCGCCACTTTTACAAGTTGTGGATTGCTGCTTTAAATGATTATACTTTAAATGTTGCAGGCATAGAAGCCTGGCCGTAAAAGGAAAAGAAACAACAGAAGAGACTGCCCTGCCCTTCTCTCCCAGTCCAGGCACACTCAGACTTTTGGCTTGGACCCTGTATGAGAGAGAGCTGTGCGAATTTTATAGCAAAACAGTGCTCACATAAGACTTTATGTTGCATTTGGCACATGGGTTTGATATGAAAAGGTTGCAAAACCAATTATAAACACAAAATTAATGGTAATGGTCACAACAATTATAACTGGCCATAACAGTATATAAGGGAAGTAAGTATGTGTCTAGACCCTTGTTCTATATATTTTGCACCATATTTTTTTTATTTTTTTCTATGTCTCAAAATTAAAAATATACAACAAGCCAATATGCAAATTTAGAAGGTTAAGAACAGGATGTGCTGTAGTATATTTCTTTCATATACATTTGACAACATTTCACAATTATCACAAAAAAGTGTCTAGACCCTTGTTCTATATGTTGTGTCATATTTCCATTTCTGTATTCGTTTAAAAAATGTACACCAGGTCAGTGTGCAAATGTAGAGACAGAGTAGCTTCAGAACATGATATGGTACAGTGTATTTCTTTCATTTATGTTCAGCAGCAGATGTCTTATTGTGGGTTACTCGCAGTTCAATTTGGAACATTCCTTATGTTCTGCATGTGCAGTATTATGAGTAAAATCCATGTTGCTTTTTGACCAACTCTCAAAAGAAGAGACCATCTTCTTTAGATCTTCATCTTAGTGAGATCATCTTCTTTTGATCTTCATCTTAGTGAGATCAGTGAAATTAGAGCATTCATTACTTTGGACTGACATAGCAGTACTGATGTATGGCAGAACTCTTATAGGAAGTTGCGTTTATTTGCTAAATAATCTATTAATAAAAAATTTTTTTTGTCCATATTTTAGGGCAGAAACCGATAAACAAATGTTACAGCCACGATCACAGCAGCAATAACATATCCATTTATCTGATAATTCCTGCTGTTTTTTGTTCATGTATCAGATATTCTATGAGCCTAGCTGGACTTGGAAAGAAATGTCAAGCCTGCAGTTTTGAAGACCAACTCTTGAAGAGTAAAAATTGCCAAACCAAAGTGCAACCATTACATGAGCGAGTAATACAAATTGTTGCTAAATATGGTCAGTGTCCAAAAGCCTTATGTCATAATCTATTTGAATGACACCATAGCCGTAATGCTTGACACATGGTGTGGGTGCTGGGGATTTCTATCACCAATGTTGAGCAAACGATACACAGAATACATGCATGCAGGACTATTTTTTTTCCTGACTTCACACTTACCTTATGACTGGTGGTCAGAAATGCATACCACCATCTTCCTTTGAGTGGCTATCTCAACTGTGTGGTTTTCATGCGTGGGCCTGTATGTAACCAGCATGTAGAAACTTGCTGAATATTTGAGAAAAAAGGTTATAATCAACTGCAACCTTCAGCAAGGCGGGAGTGCATGTGTGCAGTCTTATTCCAGCCTCTGCCAGGAACCTAAGAATGATGATTTCCAGCATTCTGTTGAAAAATAGCAGTATGACTGTGTGTGTGTGTGTGTGTATGACAGAGAGAGAGAAAGAGAGATAGAGCATGCAAAGTATCATCAAAGGAGGAAATTTTGCTGTCTCTGTTTTGCATGTCCAAAATTACAATGATTAGCAAAACTGGAAGATTATGCAAATGTACTGTTAGAAATGTGGATTAAACACAATAATTTACAAACTGATAATTGTAAGCAGATGTGAGAAATGTAAGTGAGATTTTTTTAATGTGTCATAAAACTTAGGGTGTGGAAAAACTATCCTTAGAGGTTCTCTTTTGACAGTTATTCCTGGATAGAAATGTGGAAAGTTTGATAGAGGATATGACATCACCAAGTGTGTTCACGTCTTTTCTGAATCTCTTCTTTCCTGTCACAACAAAATGAACAGATCATGTGCATCAATTAACAGATCAATTAAATGAATATCATGCATCGTCTTTGAAAGCCAAACGTGTAGGAATACATAACTAGCCTAAATAAAACTAAAACTAAAATAAAACCAGTGTCAGATGACCCTGGAAAAATGAGTCAAAACTCTTGAGTTGGTTGCACTCAAATGACTATACAGTCTGGCCAGAAAGAGGTTCTGCTAAATCTTTTCATAGTGCAACAGCCATGCATGTATTCATATGTGTGTGCTTGTGTGTGTGTGTGTGTGTGTGTAAAAGAGTTCGGTGTGTGCATGTATTTTGTGTCTGCATATTTCTGAAAACATCAAGCCAAAAGTAATGCTTCATGTGTTCATGTGTATGTGTTCATGTGTATGTGTTCATGTGTTCATGTGTATGTGTTCATGTGTATGTGTTCATGTGTTCATGTGTTCCTGGGCTGGTGGGAGTTGGTCATATTGTTGTTGGTCTTTTGTTCTGTTTATAATGATTCAGTTAGACTTTATTTAAGATGCACAGGAACGAGTAATTAACATTTCTTAAAAACCACAACAATACGGTGTAGCTTGTCGGTTAATGGTGTGCAAATGCGGCAGGAAACATGCGTACTATATATAGGACTTGCTGCTGTAGTAGCATTCCATTAAATCCATGTTATCCAAACTCATCCATCTATGATTTGCTCTGGTAACCAACTTACCATCGGTTTGTCCTGGTTCCTAAACATTTGATGCAGATCTTGTTAATCTGAGCATCTTCTGAGGCAGAATGATCATACCCAGGTCAGCTGAGACAGAATGTGGAAGGTTAAAACCAAGGTTGTCCCAGTGGTGATAGGGGTACTTGGGGTCGTGACCCCTAATCCCATGAATGACAACATCTCAGTCTCAGAAGTGGCCAATCCTAGAAACAGCAAAACTGCTATGCTGCCACATTTGGAGAAGAGAGAAAAAAATACATACATACAAGAAAGAAACTGTTAAGTTAACAGCAGTTCAGAAAAACAATAGCCAGGACCCAAACATTTTAATAAAAACAAAAACAGTCAGGGGGGAAAACAATGTCAGTACAAAACCACAGAATAACCCAAAGGCAAACAAAATAAATCTGGTTACCCACCTGCTTGCCAGGATGGGAAAGAAGAAAATACCCAAGAAGCAGCTTGGCTCTCAGACTGGGTGAAAGGCCAGAGCCAGCATTCTGACTCACTCCTGCCTTCATCTGCATGGCTTTAGTGACAGGCACTAGCTACGTATGGTGTTTAGCATGGACAGTCGTGGAGGACAGACAAATCCTACAAAATATACCAGAGCGCCTTCAATGACAATGTTTAAAAGCAATTGGGGATAGACGAAAGAGATGTAGAAATAGCAGTGAAACAAAGGTGGTTAGCAGTAAACATTTACACCAGAAAGCTGGTCCAAACGAAATTAAAGGTTCTGTGGCTTTGTGTGTTAGACAATCAAGAGAAGGGAATGGACCGAGAGAGGATGCTTGACAAGTGATGTGCCAAGTACTGTGGTTTATCATCCATCCCACAGAGAAGAGCAAACAGTGCAGATGATACCACAGGCTTTGATTACTGAGGATATAATTACTGTTTATTGAACATGGCAGTGCACACAGGACTATGAATCTGGATCTTGCATTTGACTATTTGTGGGGGGGGGCATCATCTAAGCAATAGAACTTCCTCTGACAACCTATAAAACTATCATAAAAAATAAAATAAGGCTTTTGGAGAGTGGCATAGGTAATAAATGTCAGACATTATTATCTTTCTATGAAATGTGCACTTTGTATTGGTGTAATGACTACCCTTGAATTGAAGGTGACTACATTGCGACTATACAGAAATGAGAACAGAAATGTGCTTCAGTTACTAAGCAGTCATTTGGAACTATTGGTAAATAAATTCTTTAAGAGAAGCCAAATCCCTTGTGTACAGTATGTCTTTGAAGTCCCAGGTAAAAAGTAGCTGATCTACCACGTGGAGCCTCGGCAGCATGGAGCAGCGCTACCCGTTAATGATCCTTCTGCAAGTTTACTTACGGAAACCTTGTCTTGACTTTTACTTCCTCTAGATAGTCAAGTAGCATCATCACTTGGTAAGATCAACCTATCTTAACCTAAATAAGGACCTACAGAGCTGGGAGAGGATCCAGGTGTACTTGACGTTCTGAGGAACTTCTCAGGTATGCCGCCTACGTCAGCAAAAGGGCTTGTTCACCTGGGCTCGTACTATATGTGTAGAGGGGATTTCCTACCTCCCACTCATAACAACCTTTTTAAAATGTGACCTGCCAAGCAGTTAGTCAGAATTTTCTGTTGTTGACCTAGAGGACAGCAGCCCTACACAGTTTAACCTCATCAGCTAATTATCTAAGCCCACCCCCTCACCACCATTTGCTTCCAAAACCAATAAAATCCCTTTGGAGAAGACTGTCACAGTCTCTCTCTCACCTCTCTCTCTCTCTCTCCCTCATACACACACCTGACACCATCGCTGGTCTGTGGTTCCCCAAAACCCCCTTCACAATGCACTGAAAAACAAACATTTCATTCAAAAAACTGCTACTTTAGAAGGGGAACTTAGGGAACATGGAAATTCCTGCCAGATCTAGACATTAGGTGAGTAAGGGCTCGAAACCAACCTAGTCAGCTATGTATACAAGCCTAGACTTGATGAAGTGAGCAATCATATGTGTGTGCATGTGTGTGTGTGTCTGTTTGAGTGAAATTGTGTTTAGCGGGAGCGCTACTTTGTAAACAGGCTTTTTAACTGGAATGCAGCAACAGTCAAATGGGAGCCAGATGTTCTCCAAATACTCATGCCATTACAGGCCATTAAACAATAAAACCACAAATTAGGTAGATCTTGCTTCCACACTCACCTTTTATCTCATCTCATTGCGCATCTCTTCTACCTATATTTATCTCCTACCTATAGCCAATAAAGGTAGACTCCCAGCATAAGAGAGTATCATTAATACAGTTTCCAGATGGAGCTATGGATGTCAGAATATTTGTGGACAACAGAGGGCAGTGTGGTGGAGGTTAGTTACCCATCAGTCCTACAGGTTTGGCTTTGTGCCCCTATTTGGGTGCAGTTTCCATGTTCTCCCTGAGTCTGCGTGGATTTCCTCACACGATTGAAAACATGGAAGTTAGATCAATTGCTTACTCTAAACTGTCCTCGTGTACATGAGTAACTGAGTCAGTAATGGATGGTGATGGTGATGTGTCCTTGGTGTTATCCTCCCTCCCCTGTACTGGCCCTGGGGCCTGTGTTTTCCAGTTATGTGTTATTGGCTGGTGTCTGTTGGTTGTATGTAAAAGCTGAATGTTGATTGTAAAGAGTCCTCGGCTATGAGAAAGGTGCTATATAAGTGTAACTAGTGTTATTCAGAGGAGAAAACTTGGAGCATGTTGCAATCAATTCCAGTAAGGCTTTTTCACTAATTGAATGAGCCATTTGAAAAGCACTGGTCTTTTATAATTCTGCATTTCAGGTGCAATATAAATTACTAGAGTAGAGGGTAGTATGTTCATTAAATATGATTATAATAAAATTATCAGACAAAGCTGTTTGGAAAATGATTCAGGTATAAACATCACACAGAACTAAAAATGTGAGTAGATGTCTTTACATGTGTGAGTCATTGTTTATAGCATTATACCTAATTGGCAATTTTGCCTGTGTATGTGTGGGTGTGTGTGTTTGTCAGTGTGTGGGTAAGTGTGTAAGGGTCTAATAACACACTGATTATGACACACTTTGCTTCACTGACACCAGACGTCGCAATCACTTCCTTAAGAGCAAAGCTGTTTCACTGGAATGCAGCAACACACACACTTATACCAGGTCTGCCTGAACTGGTCGTGAAGACTAGAGTGGTCATAGACTGGAACAGAGAAGCTGAATATTGCATAGCCCGAGGTGTGTTACAGTTTGAAATTGTACCTTTCTAAATCACACTTGTAAGAAAAGTACACCCAGTGTAGGTAAGGCTGGGGAGTGTATGTCACTGTTGTGACACTGTACCTTTCAAGACGAGACAAGTGCTCAGTGCTTTCTTTAAACACTCCCCCCACCAAGAAAACAAAGAGAGCAAGAGAGAAACACGAGCAAGAGAGAGGCTCAGGTGGGGGAAAAGGCTTTTAGACTTTACATTCCCCCAGGGCCCCATTTCTGGGACAGATAATGAACCTGTCGATTGTGACTAACCCTTCCTATAGCCACGGCTGACGCACAAACATTTCACAACAGTCTCGTCGAGTTGTAGAGTTTCAGTCTGGTTCTCACGCTGATACTTTCACCATCAGTATCAATCAATATCAATATCTACATTTTTATCTCTAATTTTGATTCTTACTTTTACTTTTTCAGCTGAATTTGTTTGCAAATAGTATCTGAGAAAAAAAAAATCAAACTGCAGACAGAACGGGTGTAAAGAATGTGTCAGTGTACCAGAAGACAACAGAGTATCTCACATTCGACACACTGCAGTCCGATGTTCAGTGCTATTCAGTGCAACATATAAAAAACAAAGAGTAATGGTGTAAGAGATCAATCAAATGTAACTACAACGTACAGAAAATATGTCCCCGCTGTAGTGTGCTGAATGTAGTTCAACCAGTGTAACAGGTAATACAGTGAACAGATACATGAGGGATAGTAACACACATCCTAACACCGGCAGTCCAGAACAAGCGTATCTTAAAAAGCTGCCTCTTTTTTTGGCTGTAGGTGCATCTAAAACTGTCATTTTCGATTTATGAGGCTCACCACCACAGGTCAGGTCCTGTTTTAGATCTAGTTCATATTGTTCTGATTCTGTGTGAGTGTACATAAGGAAAGGCTGTTTTTATTTTTTTTGACTGGGCTGTCTACATCATATTTTCATTCACTTGCTTTCTTGGAAGTGAATGAAAGGTAACTGAGAACAATTACTTTTGCACTAGAATATTACTGAATTTGTCTTGGTGCTCAAGCACAAAGAACATGTGGTTGATGAGTGAGAGCCTGGTATTCGTGCTAAGACTGTCAGAGCAGGCTGTGGTATTTTTCGAGAGAGCATTCTGTTCCACTTTCCCAGTGTACTCTGTCACAAGCCTAAGTGTTTTGTAATCCATGTTTACAACATGATTGCAAGAGAAAAATAAAATGATTACAACAGAAAAGCAAATTACTCAGCAAATTCTTCTTAAATACATGCTTGAATCCTGTTTTATATTGTTTTTGTTGTTACAGTAAAGGCAATGGTGTTCTTGGGTCCAGAGTTACTCACGGTTGTAGTATATACATCCTATTTCAATAACTAAAGTAACATACTTATTATGTTACCAGGGACTTGTTACACCTTAGAAGCTATGGCTACTAGCAAACCAGTAGTTTTTTATCAGCTCCTTTTCTAAGACCACGTTTAATGTATGTGCTCGGTATGAAAAGCCTGAGTTTCTAAGGAGTGTGCAAAACCACAGCCTGCTGTGCTGCCTGTGGTGGGCCTCAGCCTGGAGCAGTCATTCACTCCCAGTGAACCAAAACCGTGCGAGACTAGGCTGCCTCTCCATTATTGATGAGAGTAAATGACTGCACTGGAAGTCAGGGCCATACACACACTGAAATGCTTCTTCAGGAGGCTGCTTGGCTCCGACCAAAAGCCTCTGATCCACTTTTAAAGGAAAAAAAGCAGAATCAGGGCATAAAGAGGCTGAGGGGTCAGAGGAGAAGCCGTCTGTCTGGGGCCCGCCCCAGGCGAGCACAAATTTCACGCCAGCTGGAAGCTGAGCCTCCTACCAAAGACCGCTCTCCTCTGCCGCAGGCCGCTTTAATGCCCCACAGGGTTTCACAGCACTGTATTCCAATATTCTGTATTCATTTGCATGTTGCAACTTTAGAAACACGGCTAAAACACAAAATCAAGTGACTGAGAGCCTGTGCAGACCTTAACTGTGATCCATAATGAATAGTTTGAATTGAATGAAAGTCCTTCAGTCCTAAACAATTCACTTGAAAAAATGACTGGGGATCATAACATAAAGCAATGTGTATGGTAACATTAATAATGTGTAACATTAATAATGTGTATGGTAACATTAATAATGTGTAACATTAATCATGTGTATGGTAACATTAATAATGCATTATTTCTCGTGTTTTTGCTGCTTCAGATTTGTTACCGTTAACATTAATATTAACTATTTCAAAATGCGATTTGCAATTAAACAACCTTGGGACATAGCTAATTATTTTTCATATAATCCACAACATTGATACAAGCATATCAACTTGCTGATTTAACTTTCATTTTGTAGAATATTCATTTAACAAACGAGTCATGACAATGGAAGCACCTGAATGACAAACAGGACATTGAACAACGAGTTTTTGCAAATAAGGAAATAGGTGTGTATGATTTTACAGTGCATTTTGAACGATGCAGTATGTGCAAAACGCGCATTGTTATGATCAAATTGAGAAAGAATCATGCTGAGTAAGGATAATGTTTACATGAATACTCCTGGTTCAGTGAAGTGGAGCAATGAGAAAGGGCCCAATCATTTATTTTGTAAATGCTTTACATTCATGGTACACGGTGCTCATTCACGGTGCTCAGTGTTACGCTGCGCGTTCATGAATAATGTCGCACCCATGATGAAGAGTGGAGTGATGATAGGCATTGTGGGAAATATTTCCTAAAGTAAAACCGGTTGGATGACTTTGTAGCTCATGCCTTTGTCATCACTGGTCCCGTCCTAGCAGTTCTGCACTGTACTGTTCTGTGGGTTGGTGATTAACAAACATCATGGGCATTAGGAACTTCTCCATCGAGTACAATGCCATAAATGAAGTCAACACATTCAGCAGTGGGGATGTTTTGACAGGTCAGGTTTCCTTTGAAGTCTCAAAGAAAACCAAGATCAACTCACTCACTGTCAAGATGAAGGGAAAAGCCAGTGTGCTGTGGACAGAGTCACACGGAGAGACGCAAACGACATATTGGGATAAAGAGAAGTACTTCTCTCAGGAACAGTCCATTCTACCAAATGACAGTCAGGAAGGTAACGTAGCAAGTTTATGACACCTTTGGACCAGATTCACTACAATAAGAAACAATGCAATCATGTTCACATAATCATTTATATGATAGTTGGTAAATATTTTTTTGCTAAGTACCAAATTATTCTACTTCAGTTATATATCAGATTAAATTAATCTGTGATAATTAATTAATTGCTTTTAAATGCCCTTTCATAACTTATACATTTGTGGTTATCAGCATATGTCTTGATCATACAATATGTTTTAGGCTTGTTCACCGTTACGCCTGGGAAGCATGCGTTCTCTTTCATGGTTCAAATTCCTTCACAGTAAGTCACCTCTCTGTCCCAAAGTAATCCAACATCAACTTTATTCAGTTTGTACTTTGGATTGTATATTTATTGATGCCATTGCATATCATCCTATAAATCTTTCAGTTTTCAGGATTATCGCTGAACTTCCTTGTATGCAGGATTCTGAACAGTCATTCTTATGTTTTTACCCAGTTCTTTCTCTCTGCCTTTCTGTTTTAGTGACATGCCATCATCTTACAAAGGTGAATGTGGCAAAGTTCAGTACATCCTGGAGGCCCAGCTGAGAAGATCTATGCACGCGATAAAAAGATCTGCAACAAAATTTGCTTTTGTTTCACGCACTGATGCACTTCTTCCTCAAGTCATGGTATGAACACTAATCACTGTTAATTAGGCCTATCACACAGACTTCGTATGTAATCTAAGTCATGACATGAGTTGTCTGTCTTTATGAAATTTATGTGCTTAATATGTCCAGCTTTCTTGTTCACTAGTGGTATCTTTCAGTCACCACAATATGGCGCTAAAGAGAGGGATGTTATATTTTTTGCCTCTGGGAAAATCTCTATGAACATCTTCCTGGAGAAAACAGGTTACCAGCTAGGTATACATCATTTTGTGGACACATTTGTTGCTTTGTGAGACTACTGTAATGGCTGTACTGGCTTTCATGACATGCTGAATTGCAGTCGGTTTAAAGCTGTATAAATAATAATTTCTCCATTATTTCCATCTGAAAAATTTAGCATTTGACTATAAGTCAAAATGGCCTTAGAGTTTAAGCAAACCAAATAATGTTGATGTTTGCAAACAGGAGAAGATTTAATCGTCAGAGGCGAAATTGTGAACAGCTCAACCAGGAAGATTGTTCCCAAATATGTTATCTATCAGAAGAGCAGCTTCTTTGCCCAGGGGAACAGATGTGTCCACACCTCAAATATTCTGATGGAGAAGGAGACTCCTTTATTCTCCTCCACCAGGCAGACTGTGTCTAAAATACTGACCGTTCCCTCCGGAGTCACTCCATCCATCCTCAACTGTCGTATCCTGAAGGTGGAGTACAGACTGAAGGTATGTGGTCGTGATATGTGATTACTGTGAGGAAAGAGTGTGGGAAGGGTAATGGTAAAGCATTATTTCTCCTGGTTCAGTGAGATTAATATAAAAGCAATGAATAGCTACAGTATGAGAAAATACTAACATGGCAAATGTCCATGCTTGTCCCAGTGTTTGCTGAGGTGATGGAGCATGAAGTGATTTGCTTAACCTACATTCCCTCAAACTCAGCTCATGTTCAATTTTGCAGGTCATCCTTGATGTGTCCTTTACCCAAAACCCAAAGATTAAACTTCCACTGATTTTCCTCCCTGCCTGCGATGGAGGCGGAGCAAAAGACCTGACATTCACATAACATGGCCAGACTGAAACATGACAAATTAAATATTAAACATGACAAATATTAACATTTACTGTATGAAACATATACCGTATAAAAAAACCCCAAAAAACATTTGTTTTATGCTTAGTGAGTATTCTTCATGAAAATTTTAGTTGAAGAGATTTACATTGGTAATACATTGTCTTTATTTACATTTACTTTGTGATATGGGCAATTCAAAACTATGCACTTATGTGTAATGCTATGATCACCAGTCAGCACCTGGATGTTTTAATGAAATCCTAAACTAACCTTCACTTCTTCCTTCATTGGCTTAGAGCTCCATCTGCTGCTGGATCGACCAATTTAATTTTGTACTTGCTCTTGTGCACAGCTTATAAATTTACATCTTATGCTGCCTAAGTACCTGCAATGGCATGTGATTATAGTGACTCTAAGTGTGTATAATAACCTTTACAAATGTTTGTTATATCAAAGCATCACTGTATTATCTTGTACAATTAAGAGAATACTATGAAGTAGCTTGCATTTTGAAGCACCAATTATATAGCTACATTGTTCTGTTCATTTAAATGTTTTAATATTAAAATTATATATTTTTTACAATAATTAATTGGCTAAATCGTTGTTCTGTTTTGCATGTTCCTGTAGTTTGTCTTAGCGTCACTCGTTTTTAAAGCACATTTATCATCCAGACAGAAGTGTCTACCCAACACCACACTGTTTATGAACCACTTAGAGAAGGTTCCTTGTGACGTCTCTTCATTCCACTGTTACCAGTCGTGTAATGCTAAAGCTAAATAGCAAGGTAAGCTATTTCTCTACAGCATTACAACAGTCATCAGTTTGACAGTAATTACTACAATCCGTCTGTGACAACCAATTTCTTTGGAATCCGCTTCCAAACAAGCAATTATTTTCATAATAAATCACGCGACAGAAGCACTGGCTTTAGTTTGCTTGATGAGTTGATATGTGCAACATTCTCAACTGCTGTGCGTAATCTGCTTCTCCCTCTTTCAATGGAATTAGCTCAGTTGATTACACCCTAGGGAGGGAGCCAGGTTCCACTGCCATTTCCCAGTAGATATTAAGAAAGACTCATTAAAATTGCATTAGGATACCACATTCTAGAACTCGACACAGACACGCTCAGAGTGGAGGAAGAGTCTAATTCTCTACCTGCAGGGCAGCATGCAATGTCCAGTGAAGAGCAGATGCTCCTTCATGCAGTTTTTCTGAAGTGCAAGCAGAAAGATTGCACTCCAGAAACGTTCGTGCTGTGTTCGTGCTCACTGTTGATGAGAGGCAGTGTGCTGGCAGCGAGAGGAGGGTTAGTATGGATGACTATACAGGAAGCAATATAAGAGTGTTGTATTTCCTCTACATCTGAAATCTATGATCTGGACTGTTTGTTGCCTTTTCAGAGTGCAACAACATATGGTTTTAATTTAAGTATAGAAAACTTGCAATTCAATTAGAGCAAATTGCACCTCTTTAGTACAAAAACAGGAACCATGAACATTATAAGCATAATTATGTACAAGTTAAATTCTAGAATTAGTTATTAAATCTGAACTTTGTACTTAATGTTACATATGTGTAATGAATTCTAAATAAAATGGATATCTGAATTGTATTATTTATTTGATCTGTAACAAATACATCGCAAATGTGTATAAATAATCAGCAAATAAATGCATTTGGTAGCATTAATGGAACATTTAATACATAATTTTGGCTACAGATGTCTACTATAAAAAACGAAATAGTAGAAGCTCATTCCACAGAACAGTAGAAGCTCACTCCACAGAACAGTAGAAGCTCACTCCACAGAACAGTAGAAGCTCACTCCACAGAATAGTAGAAACTCACTCCACAGAATAGTAGAAGCTCACTCCACAGAATAGTAGAAACTCACTCCACAGAATAGTAGAAGCTCACTCCACAGAATAGTAGAAA
>JAOXYF010000022.1:305163-315611 GCA_028565775.1 Sternarchorhynchus goeldii
CTCACTTCACAGAATGCAATGACGCTCAATTGAAGTATTTTGGCCATAAATACAGCCTTAAGGGGCAGTGAGTGAGCATCAATAAATGACTTCTGAACTAAATGTTTTGCCAACAGAAGCTGAAAGGAAGTTCTAGAGGTACTATACAGTCTAATACAGTGTGAAACTATAAAGCATTGTATAAGTCATGCTTTATCTTTGACTTATTTTTGACACCTGGTAAAAACCTTAAAGATATGGAGAATAGTTTATGTGGCGTTAGCCGCTGGGTCTAGAGAGCAGTCCAGTTGGCCTCCCAGCATGCATGTGATCTGTATTTTCATCAGTTTGCTTCTGTTTTTCCTTCCTTAGATGATTACTGGGATAGGAATGGGTCGTCATCTTTGTACTGTGTTTTCCTGTTTATTAATCATTCCCCATTTTTCCCAGTTACCCCAGTTGCTCTTCTGCTTGTCTTTGATATGTAGCTTATTATAGGATTTGCTGTTGTAATAAAACGGATTTACTTGGGCAGAAATGTCTTCTTTTGACTCTTCTTCCACACCAATTATAGTGATATGTTGCTAAGTCTTAGATGCATCAAATTGCAAGGCCTTAGTAGTCAGCAAAATATGAGAACTGACATTTGAGAAAGATTGATTTTGTAGCGAGATGGGAGTTTGGATGGTTTATCATAAACATGTAATACAGTGGTCTGTCTCTAGGCCATGTTTTAATGCAGAGACATGCAAATACTATACTGTGTGTGTGTGTGTGTGTGTGTGTGAGAGAGAGAGAGAGAGAGAGCGAGAGAGCTAGGAAGAGACAGGCAGGCAGATCTATTGTAACACCTCATTAAGAACAACATTTAGTCCTTCATTGTTTTAGGGACACAAGTGTCACGTTCATCAGATAATAATGAGACAGCCACACTGTATTTTAACCAAACAACCTTTTTGAAGTGGCTCATTTAAACTTCAAATCAAATACCCACTGAAAGCTCAGTAGAAACCATAAAGAAATAAAACCTGTGTTCTAATGATAATTATCACTGACAATCACTGGGAAAAGGATGTTCTTTTTCATACATATTTTACAGAAAAAAGGTCATTGAAAAAAGGACATTCGGATTTTGTTGTCTGAATGGGATCCCATAAAATACATTAAACCATCACACATTCTCTACCACAGCAAGACAAATGTCTACATAATGGACAGAACAGTAAACACATGAATATAAATTGATCAGTGAAATAATGAACAGCCCCCTTTAGTGTGCCAGTGTGGCTGTAATGTATCTGTAGTCTGTCTAGCCTGTCTGTTTAGTCATCTGTGTTCAGTGCCTTGTGTGGGAGTTACCGTTTATCAGGGCAAAGTTACTTGGTGCACAGCCACAGAGGGCACTCAAAATAAATGCAATCTTTTAGTCCATGGAGACAGGGCAAGAGGCCCATCTGTTGGGGCTGTTTTGAGGTACCTAACATCTGCTGCTTCCAGCAAAGACAGTAACAGACCACTTTGTTTTTCATCATGGTGTTGTGTCAGATCATCGCTGTTCGAACAATTCTTCATGTAGGTTGCAAGTTCTCTGCACTGACTGTTATTAGCATTGTACTAATTAGAATATCATTAGGCATTATACAATAGGCAGTCATTGCTATAAGGGAGTGTAATTTATATAATCAGCCAGTTTACCAAGGTTACACGTTACCATGGTTCCTGCTAGCATGCCAGTAATATTTGCTAGTAATCTGTAAACTGCTCTTTTTCAGTTGCAGACGTCTTTGGTGTTTTACATTTTCACTGCAGAGCGATACATTTCAATAGTTACATCATCTTAGGAATCGTGTCGTGTGTCATTACCACAGCACTATACGGACGAGCCCACAGCTAAACTACACTACAAATCCCATGAACCCTCAAGCATTCCCAGCCTACATCACATACACTTCACAGTCACACTGTTCACCTGAATGCTAACCGACTGTACCTGCCACCACTTTATACATGCATATTTAAAATGCCTCAACATTAAGTCCTTACTGTTAGCTTTTGTTTGTGCCAACGTCGTTCCATTTTTTGCCCTTGTTAATTCTCTTTATTCTGTGCTTAATTTTTTCAAGAGTGTACTTCAGGAGTTGTTTTGATCTTTTGTATTTTCTCTTTTTGTTGTTTTCTCCTAATGCAGCTTTTGTATTCACTTGCCTGTGATTTTTTTTTTTTTGAGATTTCACACCATGATTATTATTAGTGGTGTGTAAAGCAGGCCAAGAGAAAGGTTCCAGAAACCCCAAGTAAAAGAAAACAAATTTTTGTAAAAGAAAGATAATTGAATAATTATCCTGAAGGGGCAGCTTAGTGCATTAAATATGCCATTTTACCTCAGCCTCCTCTTAACATCTTTGCTCTGGTTGTCAGGTTCTTTATTATGGGGTGTAACAGTTGGGCAGCCCAGTCATGTCAGAGACACTCACTCATCATGAATTAAAGACCCTCAAAATCGGCTGTGATTTGGCAATACACAGCCTATACTCCTGCCAAGAGAGAGGGCTGTGACATTAATGAAGGTCACTGTCTCTCCATCACAGACCCAGCACACTGCACCTATCACTACCTGATTTGATCACTTTAAAATGACCTAATGAGTTTTTAGGGTCTCCAGGAAAAAAAAGAGAGACCCTTTTCATATGTGTCATTGCATTTATGTTCCATCAAAAATATTGCCTTCCATGGCAGAGCAAGTACTTCAGTTCATTTTCAGAGAACAAACCAGGTACCACTGTAGGCAGACTATGCTGAGGATAATAGAGTCACATTTACCGCCCTGTTAGCCATGAATTTCTGCTGACTGGAGACCACCAAAGCATTTACTGCAACAGAAATCTGTGGCCTTGGGTGTTACTAAACCTGTCACTGTAGCAGCATAGCTGAATTGAACTCTCTGAAAATATATGTGGCATAATAGCTAAGTAATCTCTTCCTTAGGAGCTCTGCATTAATGAGCCTTTGAAGTATTTTCAGGGTCTAATCAGAGAATTCGAGCATGGAATGACAGAAAAACTCATCCCCCTCTGTGAGTTCCAAAATGTTTTGCCTGCATTGGTTTGAAATGGTTGAAGTGGTTCTGATTGTTCCCTGGGGACTCTGTGTACATTTGTGTATTATTATTTCTACAGGACTCTGAATTCAATTCATTAGGTCATTTAAAAAGTCCAAACCAGGTAAAGTGCAGAAAACACAAGATAGTTGGAGATCCATGGATCTGTAATAGAGAACTGCTTCATTTGTTATCATGTCTTCTAACAGACATTCATTCAACTCTGGAGTCACGGGGGCCCAGTGAACAATGGTTTTCTAGACAGAGGCCAATGTATCTCTCTCGCTGCTGAGTGTCTCTGGGATATTAATATCCCACACTTCTCCAGGGGGGGCCGTGGTTGATGGCACTTTCCTCATGTCCTCTCTTCTAGCTGTGAACACTAGTCACACAGCAGCCACTAGAGACTGCAGTGCTGGATGAGTGGAGAGAGATGGTATGGAAATTTCTTTGAGCCTGTTCCAGTTTAGACAACCATATTCTCACTCCTACAGTACTCTTTAAAACTGTTGTCATACTGTCACACAACAATAAAGTCCTGTTTTCTGCTTTGTCTTTTGTTTTTTGTTCTTGTAGAGGTAAGATGGACTTGTTTAGGCAGATCAGGCATGAGTTCTTGCGATTCAAAATACACAGGCCTTTGCTCATAGTCACAAAACTGAATGACAATTGATTAAGTAACGATGTATCAGTGGTTCTTATTTCAGGCAGATTTGATAAAGTGTCAGCACACAGATTCTTGTCCTTCAACACTGTTATAGTGACTGTGGTGCACCTTCACATCTGTGCATTCATTACAGACACACACATTCTCACACACACACACACACACACACACACACACACACACACACACATACACATACATCATCAGCAGAAGAAACCACATAGTCACTACCATTTTATTCAGCCCAGTGTTGAGCCGAGCAGCTACTGCCCCCGCTGACTCAGCATTAGCACCTCACCGTGATCTTATCATTCTCAGTTTAGCATGAAGCAAGTTTGCATGCATCAACATAGAAACAGAGATAAGTAAGGATAAAATGATGAAACAAGAACTGCAAATGGCACTTCTTGAGATTATTGTACACTACTGATCACATTGTTCTAACCTCATACATTTATCAGCAAAAATATCTCAAGTTTTTTCTCTTAATTGAACTTCCTTACATATACTGTGAAATGTTATTATTTGCAAAAACACCAAATGCATTACATCACTAAGTACGTCATGTTAATTCAAACTTTTAAAGCTTCTTTATTCATATATACCTTTATTTATGCAGTATTTTCTAAAACAAGATAAAAGTGCTTTACACGAGAACACAATATGGATAAACTTAAGAAACCAAATCAAATAAATTAAGATAAAACTAAAATGTAAAGCAAAAGAGGAAAATAATACGTAAAAGAATAAACTAAAATTAAGAGAAAACCCTCTCATATATGGGCCTAGATTAGATATTGTTACAACTTGTTATTCTATATGCCAAGATTCAGACTTATAACAGTGAAAATTTGAAGCAGTTTACAATGTGCCCTAAACTGTATTTACTGAATAGCAACATGGAGGTTATATCTGATTACCAAGCAATACAGATTTTTACCCTGTTTACAAGGCAAAAGATGTATTTTACTTGTAACACTAGTGCGTAGCACTAATAAATGGTGACAGGATGCCAAGCTTCGGGAAATAAGGCTTTCATTATTACAACTATGACAACGAGCAACAAACGATGTGGAGACACACATACGTCGCCACAGGCCAACAAACAAGGGGTAACATGCAGATGCTTAAACACACACACACACTCGACCAGACACAGGAGAAACAGACAACGATAACAAGATGAACATCGCGCCCACACCGCACACACCAACACATAATCTCACATAGCATACATGCACCCACACACACACACACACGGACACACCCGGATATAAACACGGGACGAGGGAGGAGGCGAGGGTGGCCACTGTGCCAGAACCTCCCCCCCCCTTTCTCTCAGAGTGCCCAGCGCTTATGGACCACCCTCAGACCCTCAGACCTTTCCATAGGACCAGAACTAAGGGAACAGAAACCACATCCACAGGCCAAGCGAGGCAACCAGTGCTGGCTGTGGGGGTTCACTCGTTGGCTGCTGGGTAGTGCTTGCTGGTTGCCAGGGAAAACTCGCTGGCTGCTGAGAGGTGCCTGTAGTCCCTTGACGGCCCCGTAGGACATCAGGCGTGGACTGCAGGGTGGCTCCTCCTGCCAACGTGGTGAGCGCTCCACCATCCCTGGCCTCGATTGCCCGTCAGGGGTCGGGGCCTCCAGACCCTGGGAGGATGCGCTGGGGAGGGCTCCGGTCCCTCCACTTTCATCTCCGAGGGAGAATGCGAGGGAGGCCACCATGACACTACTGCTGTGTCCCTACTGCTCAGGCCCTGTCCTTGAATTTTTGGCTACTTTACTTCCCCTTGAGGAATTAAAACATGACCTACATGTGGAACCAGAAAAACATTGGAACATGGTTTTCTAACAAACATCAATTTTCTAAATATCAATATAGTTCCTCTGGAACAAATATCAATATAGTTCCTCTGGAACTATATTTACAGTTTTCTATAATGGTCTTATTTAATTACTTGTACATGTACACTTTATCCCCATTTCAATGTTTGTTACTGAAGTATGTTTTTTTGTAGGTCTTTGCCCTGAACCATTCTTTAAAAGAACTATTTCTGGATTTAAATGTATTTGTAACCTGTGTTTGTAACCTGTAAATGTAAACTTGTTACGTGCCAATGGAAAATAAATAAATAAAAGGAAAAAGGCTGAGTACCACAGCTGAAATCCACCTGACATTTATTCAATAACGCTCTGTGTTCTGTTGCTCAGGTCCTGTCAGATAAGTGTGAACACCAGTATCACTGGTCTTCAGTCAGTCTAAAGCAGTTATATGAAATACTGACAGTAATGTGTAAGCTAAGATATACCACAAAGAGAAAGAGACAAATGCTCTCTCACCATCACACATGCACATAGTGATAAAAGCTTTACAGAGGTCTGTTTACTTTATGAGAAGTTCATGTGGAAAAAAAACCCCATGAGAACCCAACAGGGCTTATCAGGAGCTATGCACAATCTCAGTCACACCCTCATCTCACCACGGCCAACCACTCTGGTTTGATTTGTTTTTGTTCAGCGTTGCTATATGCAGACCTGTACCGATCCAACAGGGAACACAGATTATTCCATTAGCCAAACTGAACAACAAAGTGGTTTACACTGAGCCAAGGTTAGACAGAGACCGTGTCGGGGTGGAGAACCTTTTCCATTGGCTGCTGTTTACAAACCGCTTCAGCTGCTTCAACTAGTGTTCCTTGAGAAAAACAAACAAGAGGTCAGGCAAAATGGGTGTAGGGGGTCTAGGTCACCCAAATGTTCACACAAAGCAGCGCAGTGTGGTTGTTTGGTGAATGAAGCTATTATCATTAAAATACGTTGGCTAGGGACATGTTAACACTTAGGAAACCTCAAAAATGGAAGGAATGCATGACCTGTGGACCCACACGACCACGTGATACAGACATGACGTGGTATGACCTTGGTGATGTTTACAACCCCATAATCCTCTCAACCTTCTCCTCGGACAGATTTCTGGAGTGAAATAAAAGATCATGCAAAAATGTGCACAGCAGTTATTGATTGTAGTGCTGTGAGACACAACCCAGTGTCACCGAATAAAACGGGTTTGACTCACAGCGCCGACGCGAACACTGCACTTCTGTCTGTGGGTTATTCATAATTTATCAAACAATGGCCGTTCGTTGCTTAGCGCACTCCATTCTGATCAATTTTCCAGTGGAAGCGGAAGAAGGATCACTGACCCTGTGAGACAGAGACAGGTGAGCTTGCACCAGCTACGCAAACGGCCTTGAAGGTAAAGGAAGGCACGTGGTGCAGAAGTCGTGCGCTGTGCATCTCAGAGGACTTGAGATAGGAGGCCTGAACAGCCCTCTCAGGCGCAAGCGATCAGAGCAAGTGACGTGGGTAATTCTCCAGGGGCCAGGGGTCCCAGGGGGCCACTCAGCTCACGGAACACAGCTGGCCAGGCTTCGTGATCAGTGCTTCGGATATGACTGGTGCTGATGGACAAGCAGGCAGGAGAAGGCTGGTTAACTCCACCTGTTTCCTGTCATCTGATGTGTCCAGACGCTGTTAGTGCATTAGACAAAACTGCACGAGATGTGCACAGTGCATGCTCAGCAGGAGCAACAGCACAGACTGCTGTCAGTAAGAATACTGAAGCAGCAGTAAATACTGTTTGGGGAGTGAGAAGGTTGAGCTAGTGTGTGATCTTACTGCTTTGTACTGTCCTACTGAAACACTCTTGTCCTGTTCAAAAGGTTTTCAGGACATGACATTTGCATAGCTGGGTTGCTTTAAAACATTTTGAAGCATAAGTCAATGTCCATTTCGTGCTTCTGATCATGCCATTGACACACACACACACACACACACACACACACACACAAATACATTCTATATCTTATGGTGCATGCGGAATATGCAAAGCAATGTGTTGAAGTATGATTGATTTTCAATACATTGCTGAACCAAGGTATTCCACCAATGCTTCGGACCTAAATCTTATTCTTAGATTAGTGTGAGTGAATGTGCCGGTGTGACTGCAGAGGTCCTGGGCATCACATGCATTTTAAATGCAGGACGGCTTCGTTAAAGAACTGTCATGGTCTGTGTGCTTTTGAACCTTCACTGCGAGTTTGATTTTTTTTTGTGACAGATGATGATTCCTCTGCTCCAAAAATAGAACACCACTGACAAACTAATAATCAGTATCCTTCATTTTATTTCTGTGTGCGCGTTTTAAGCGTACGTCTGTCAGATGGGTGCCTGCTAAGAGAGCAACCCCCTCTGAACACGTAGTCACTTTGTCTTCAGACAAATGTTTCCAGGGACGAAGAAATTATGGTTCTCCTTGACATGACATAAAGCATTTGTACGATGGAATGAGTTGGAGAACAGGCAGGGTTCTTTATGGCAATTTATAGCACACTTGTGTTCTAAAAAATATCCATTAAATTACACTCTCCAAATAAATAGGGTAGTAATTTTACAGCTTTATGGAACTGGGGCTGAGATTGGCTTAAAATAATACTAAAATATTAAAATGTATTTACTATTAATAACATGCATTGCAAATGTTTTAACAAAGACCAGCACATATGCTAGGAAAAAACCACATTAATAAGAGATTCATCTTCAGTCATATCATGTGATATTCTATCTCAATTAGCAGCCAGAGTGTATTGAATAGTTAAAAATGGCTTCCTCGTTTTAGTACCAATCTAATAATCTAATAATTCCAAATTAGACTATGACATTATGCACCGCGCTGAGCACATTATCTGGTATGCACCTCAGTATATGATCTTTAACCATAAAACCAGAGTAAGGAGAATAAGGGTTGCAAAGCCTTCTGGGGGAGGAGTTCCTTGGGAATACTTTGTATTCAGAATAACAGGTGCACAGTCCTCTGTCCCTGTCAAATAATGCACACACAGGAATTAATCATCTCTTAAATAGTCTCATCAAAGGGTTTGTCCCTGAATTTCACTGCCCTGTTGTGTTGCTTTCTTATATGGATGCACTTCAGTGCTGGGCAGGCCTGGCAGACCTAGGCGGCTCAACCCATAATCCATCAGGTCTTTTTCCAGTTGGGAAAAAAATGCAGAAGCTTCATCTGAGCTTCGGGGTTTTTTTTACGACTGAATTTATTATTTTAGACATCGAGTTAAGTAGAGCTGCGAGTTCCTCACTGCAACAGAAAATGCGGTGAAGGAGCAGAGCTCTGGTGCTTGGTGAGCTTCTCTGTATGTGGGTGTGGTGTAAGGGGAAAGGCAGATAAGTAGCAGGGTAACTGTGCTGGAATGGGAGGGTGCAGTCGCTATACTGGGAAGCAGCATTATAATGGGTTATGGTGCATGGAACCCCTCTGGATCCAAGAATGCGGAAAAAAAAAGTCTTCCGAATGGCCGATTTCACCTCCAGTGATAAGAAATTTGTATTAATTATCCAAATGTATTCGGTGCTGCAGTCGCCAATTAAAAGAAGGTACTGTGAGGAATGAATGAGACAGTTCTCTTCTAACCTTTGCCTAAACTGATTTTTTCAATTTTCTATTTTGTATGTTGCCCATAGTGAAATCCCAATTTAAAAAAAATTAAAAATTCATGAATGCGCATGAATAACTTTTGAAAAGAACAGCATATCTATTCTGTATCTAAAATTGTTTCCAGTTTTTCTCAGGTACCTTGGTCAAAACGTTAACCACATTCTCCAACCAGCCAACATAGCCTGCAAAACACTAATACATATTGCAAAACTTATTATCCTCTGCAAAATTCTGTTTCAATCAAAACAGTAAATATGACATAAATATGCATGCTGCAAAACTATAACTCACTTAAAAAATAAACAAAATTTTTCCTTTCCCCTCCATTACACTTTCCCTATTTTCCTCCCAGTTTCTCCCTTATTTAAGGTTCCCAGTTTAACTTCAGTTTGTGGGTTATTGTTTTGGATGTTTTGGATTGCTCTCAGACTTACAGCTTTTCTAGTCCCTGCTCTTATTTCTGGTCAGCGTGTCTCCCCTGTTTCTTCTTCTGGTTTGTGTCTATCTCTTTTGTTGTGTCTTTTCTAGATATGTGTTGTCTGGATACTCTTAATTTTGTTATGTTATGCTTTATTTGTAGGTCCTGTCTCGATTCCCCTGTTAACTTCCATTCTTGTTCTGTTATGTTAAGGTAAATGGGTATAGTGTGTGTTCTTGGGGTTCCCTTGTGTTGTATTATCATCTTATTGAGTGTGTTCTTTCTTGATTATTGTGTAAGTTTATTAAAAGCCTTTTAGTATTCACCTCTGCCTGTGGTCCCCTAATCTAAATTCTGCGCATACGTTCTACCCAAGCCAGCCACAAGTTACAGTATTATACAATAAAAGGCTGTAATACAAGTACATACTCAAACACAAAATATTAAACAACCAACAATACCATAATATGATTAAAAAATATGAGACAAAGGTTTGGGGCTCAGTGTGGGAAAAAAATCTCCAGGCAAACCTGATCCAACCCTGGCAGTCTGATGTCTTAGTGATTTAAAGTACCATTTGGTCACAGGATGGTGATCATATACTTTCCATCCCCAGGCACAAAAGAACTCCTCAACAGGACCGAGAAATGAGGAATATGGAAGTAGAAAATCTAAAGTCATGCTCACCCACGTGCGAGCCCTAAACTAGACCTTTAATGCAGTGTCACCCACGTGTGAGCCCTAAACTAGACCTTTAATGCAGTGTCATCCA
>JAOXYF010000022.1:315711-353730 GCA_028565775.1 Sternarchorhynchus goeldii
ATGTTTTCCGTTCATAACAGCTTCGCGAAAATCCCCGGTTATATGATTTTCCTCCCTTTGTAGACACTTGTTTGATGGTTAAATTTGGTCTCGGTGGCCCTAAGTCCTTAGTTGCTAGTTTATCCTGATTATTACGTCGGCAGAAGGGGATTTCTTTTAATGAAACAACTGAAAAAACTTCCTTTTCGTCCTTTCGTGATGCGTCGCCCAATCGCTCTTATTAAGAAAATTCTTTGTTGTTATTGAACAGTGTGTTATCATAACCCAAGACTAGGATGTCCAGGATACTAATTGTATTTGATACTGATTAACTTTGCCCCTATTCACAAAGCTTCTTAAAGTAGGAATGCTAATCTGGCATCAGATTCCATTCTTCGAACAAATCCTAGACCAGTGACTCTAAGAAACTTGAAAATGCAGACAACAAAATATATATGAACTGGTTGTATTTTTACACATTTTAGTATAATCCACTTTTGATTTTAGGGTTTTAGAGTGTACGTTTTATCCAAGAAATGTGTGCCAAAAAGCAAAAATTGCCATGATTCATGCAGTGATAGGAACGGGTGGTAGAAACGTTAAAACGTTCCAACAGTTTACATAAAAACAACGAGCTCAACTGGTAAATACGTAAATTCCCCGCCCTCGCATTTTCCTAATGTTATCGGAGGGAGAAGCAAGACGTGAACAAATTAAACGAAACGACGAAAAAAAATACAGTTAGAACATCCATTCTATGAAGAGGAGGCCATTTCATTTGGAGTTAAACCCGACCTGGCATTAAGCCTATCCCATAAGACCGTTTGCGAATACAGCCTATGGTCCATCCCATTTAGAGGTTGCCCAATGTGCAGAAAATATATTTGGGAAAACACGCTGTCTTGAATCCTCGATAAGCAACAAACACCTCCAAGAATGTCTGAGTTTGTAGTTGAAACGCTTGAAAAAACGCTGGAAATGTTTATTCCTGACGCGGAACTCAAAGAGGTTCAACGAATTTTGTACGGAAAAGAATTCAAGTAAGTGGCCGGCCGTGTGCTGATTTTTACATTCAGTTACTAAACGGAGACCATGCTCCTTTGCTAATTTCAGAATAGTAAACTGTTGGCGTTCTTGTTAATGTAGAAAGTCAAAACTTCATTGAGGTCACTGTAGTTACTGTAGTCTTAAAAAACTAAATTTCCTCGATTTTCTCAACCATTGTTGTTCCACACAAGGCTGACGGAAAGTAAATGATTGATCTTGGACTTTGGATAGTGTCTGTGCAAACAGCCCGAGCTTCGTATACAGTTTATGCAGGAGCACTTTTTCATTACAGTTATAGAGTTCTGTTATAGAACGAGTCCTTCTGTGATTATTACTGACAATGACGTAATGTTTTTTTATTGAGTACAAAGCAGTTTCTTATGTTAGATGCATACGAGCCATTTATAAACACTAACAAATTGTAAATCCTTAAGTAGACTCTTACAGTAATAACATTTATTCATTGGTATTTGATCCTTGCCTGCTTTGGACAATCATTAAGAAATATGGTTTCGGAAAACAACTGGGTAGAGACCTTGAGAGGTCACCGAATAAGTATTTTATTTTATGTGTACATTCGCAAATAGTGCGCACGATTTACTAATTTTTTCATTTCGAGTATTCGAATGCACACGCTTTGATTAATTTCGTATCACCACACAACAGCTAAAACACTTGGAAGAGAGTACTTGATTTATTAATTTATTATTTGGTGATTTTGTAAGGTTAATAAGCACGTTTTTAGATGTTTAAGTAAGGATTTTTCAGACAATATCTTAAAAAGTAAACAGTGCATCTCTGCCTAAGGAAAAAGTGTATAAACAATGAGATGAATTACTTGCAGTATTTTCTTATATTTGTTGCTAAAATACTGCAAACTCGTTACATTGACTGACATTGAAGAATTCTGTTCTAACCCTGTTGACTGGTTGAACTATGTATTTATATTTAAAAAATATTATTGTACTACTGCTAAGTTATATAGTAGAAGTCTACAAAACAGGTGTTGTGTTTGTAAGAGTCACATGGCGAATGAAGCTAAAATCTTAGGTCATTCTCAGCTGAACCCTGAGCTGATTTAAATTTCAGTGTAACAAATGAAGTAAAAATGAATTGTAGGAAGTTGATTCTACCCCAAAAAGCAGTGGATGCTGCACTGGAGAAGAATTTTGACCTGCAAGGATATGTGTTTGAGGCAGCACTAGAGCAGCTGAGGGCCCCTAGGATTGTCAAAGTGGGACTCATCCAGAACAAGATAGTTCTTCCAACCGATGCCCCTGTGCTGGATCAGGTAAGAAGCAGCATAATCCCACAGATCAGTCTCAACCACATACTGAGAATCACTGAGTAAGCTGCATGATTACCAAACCTCAATAACCTGCTCCAGCATAATACAATTTCTGATGTCTTACATCTGTTCATGCTAACACTGAATTTTTACTCACTCAAATCTTTCTCATAGATTACAGCTCTTCACAAGCGATTGAGTGAAATAGTGGAGGTAGCTGCTATTTGTGGAGTCAATATAGTCTGCTTCCAGGAAGCCTGGAGTAAGTATTCAGTAACTTCCATACACTCAGTGATAGCTGCAAACCATGACCTCACCTTCACTAGTTTCTAATTTCTGTGGTCATTCATCTGTATCCATGTGGTATAGATGTTGTGTAGATGTCTAATTTAACTATAGCTACACTGGTTTAGTTTTAATAAAGCCTTCAATTCATACTGATGTTTTAGACAAAGTTTATTCTCACTCTATATATTTCTTCATAAACACTGAAAACGTATGCACCTATAAACCTGTGTAGAATAAAAGTAATTTTGAGCCTTGTCTTTATTGTCTTCTCAGTTTCTGCTGTCTTCCTTGTAATGGCTCAGCTCTTTCAGCATAGCAGTCTCTGGACACACCATTGCTTACACATAACTCCCAAGGCACATACATTCATAGTTAACATTAATGACTAACATCACATTTAAATAACATCAACGACTAATATAACCTCACATTTAATATTAATGACTAACATCACATCACATTTAGTCAATAGTAAACAGGAATAAAATAAACTATGACGGCGGCGTGAAAGGAGTGGAGGGTGGGAGCAAAAGGAGCTTTATTCTCCATAGCGAACAGATACAGCAAAAATAAGCTTGTGAAAAAAAAGCAGCGAAGTACAGCTTTAGCAAAACGAAAGCAGACCCTACGTCCATAGCGTAGACAGCAGGTTACGTGCATCAGAGTTGGGTGAATGTCGCAACCTGTGGGCCTTTATTGGGGTGCAGGGGAATATAGAGCTGACGAGGGGGGCAGCCTGGATGTGGGTTGGCTGCTCTGATGTCTTGATCGAGTTGTCAGCTGATGGTACCTATGAAGCATGCTGGAAGCAGCACGGGCTCCTGGCTGGTCTGCTGAGCATCAGGAGCGTGCTGGTGTGACAAAGTTGTTGGCTCTGGTGTTGCGCTTGACTGGGTGATGTGTCACCTGGAGGACGAATCAGGAGAAGTACAAGGACCACCTCGCCTGCCAAGCATTCATCCTCTTTGTGGTCTGCAAGTACTCATGGTTTTCATGGTTGGTGACCACCTGGAAGGGGTGTCACGCACCTTCCAGACAATGCTGCCACTCTTCTATTTCACTGGCTCCGTCACCATAGTTTCTATCGGCAGGTTTAAGTTTCTTGGAGAAGTAAGTTAGCTATTGGTTTGAGCTTACCTCCCTTTTTGGCCCTTTGGGACAGGATAGCGCCCACTCCGATGTCCGAGGCATCTATTTCTACCACGAACAGCCAGCTGGGGTCTGGCTGCTGCAGGATTAGAGCAGTGGTGAAGGCTACTTTGAGCGCTACAAATGCTTCCTCTGCTTCTGGGCCCCAACGCATCTTTTTCCTATCCTGCAGAAGGTCTGTTAGGAGCTTCGCCACGGTGCTGAATGACCTAAAGAAGCAGCGCTAGAAGTTGGTGAACCCCAGGAAGCGTTGGAGTTTGCGCCGGGTCTGTGGCTGTGGTTATTCAGCAATTGGCTCCACCTTGCATGGTTGCATGCTCACCAAGCCTTTCCAGATGACGTAACCTAAAAAGATGACTGGAGACAGGTCAAACTCACGTTTCCAGCTTGCGGTACAGCTGATTATGCATCAACATACTGAGCATGGCTTGCACATGTTGGTCCTGCGAAGGAGTAGACCAAAATGTTGTTTATGTAAGCGACGACCGATCTACCCAAATACTCCCGCAGAACCTTATTAATAATTGCCTGAAAGACTGAGGGTGCTGTGACTAGGCCATACGCTAAAACCAGGTATTCATAGTGGCCAGTGGCCATACTGAAAGTGGTTTTCCATTCATCAGCCTCTTTTATTCTTATTAGGTTATATGCGTTGCACAGGTCTACCATGGCTTCTCGTAGTTGTTCCAGAGCAGCAGGAACCAGGGGAAGAGGACAGGGGTAGGGCTTGAGGATGGCGTTCAGGCATCTGTAGTCCACACAGGGGCGTAGACCCCCATCCTTCTTCTTCACAAAGAAGATGCTGGTAGATGTACCCCTGTGCAAGGGCCTCCCGTATGTAGGTCGCCATAATCCTCTCTGTAGATCTTTTGGATCTGTAAAAGATTTCAGGAGTAAGTGGACAACTATTCACAGTGGCTCTAGACCTTTTTGGATCTTTAATGTTATCAGGAGTAAGTGATAACTATTCACAGTTAACACATCAAAAATGTTCTTAGGGATGTCATGTAATCTACTTGCCTCTACCTGTCTGAGGCCACCACTTAGCACACTCCTTTAACTTTGTGAGGACACCAAGGGCATAGGAGTGAGTTTGATTTTGGGGGGGGGGCACATTTGCTGAATCAAAGCCCACCCTGTACCCAAAACATTGGCTATACACTGATTCCACTGTAGTTAAGGCAGTAAGGTATTGTATTTATTTATATTGATGTGAAACAACATTTGTAGAATATATATTAGGTAAGAAACAAAAAATTCCATCAATATCTGTACTTGTTGATTGATCCATCCAATCAACTCATCCAGTTTCATTCTCTTTTGTTAAATTTTGAAACAGGTGAAACAGTTTTACATTCAGACAAGTAACATCTCAGCAATTTGACATATATCAAAGTGAGCTGGAGGAAACAGGGTTGTTCAGAATAGGCATGTTAACAGAAGCAAATCGTAACCCAAAGTGACGCCTAAACTGGGACCAGATTTCTAGAGTATGCACAACCCCTGGGTTCTGAATTTTCCTCTCAGGTAAGGGAACCTTTGCATGAAGAGAGCACTGAGCTGATGATATCTCAGACATGGCCCATGGACAATCTTCAATTGAGTATTCACCCTCAGTTCAAAACAAAGGTTTCTGAATGTTGCATGCCCAGTAGTAATGTCGGAAATGTGGTAATGCCAAACCACCCTCTGACTTGGGTAGTTGCAGAAAATTCTTCCTGAGACGTGCTGGCTTATTGCTCCAAAGAAAGGAGCCAATCAACTCATCCAGGCTGTCAAAAAATGTTTTCTTTATAAAGAAAGGGATGTGTTGGAAAACATATAAGAATTTAGGTAGGACAATCATTTTCACCAGGTTAACCCTCTCCACAAGAGACAGTGGGAGAGACGACCACCTCGAAAAGTCAGATTTACATTGGGCTATTAATGGAGTGAAATTTTTCTTAAAAAGATCCATGTAAGAACTGATAAATGTAATGCCTAGGTATGTGAGCCTGTCTGTTACAGCTTTGAACGAAAATAGAAACCTTGGTAGTAGAAGAGCTTCCAAGTTTACAAAGAACATTTCGCTCTTCTGCAGATTTAACCTATAACCTATCTTGTGAACATGCCCACCCCTTGTTATCCCTTTAAACTCTTCCATATCCCAGAGTAGTAAGGCCAGGGATTCAATTGCTAAAACAAAGAGGAGTGGTGATAGAGGGCATCCCTGCTGTGTCCCCCACGCTAACGAGAATACCAGCAAATAACTCCCATTTACGCAGTGAGAAGCTTGAGGTGAGCTATATAGGAGATGGACCCACATAATAAAATCTGTACCCAGGCCAAATCTATCCAAAATAAAAAACGGGTAGTTTCTCTCCACCCTATGAAAGGCCTTTTCAGCGTCCAGTGATACAACAATTTCTGGTTCAGTCGCTGAGGGGGAGTTTAAGACATTGAGAATTCTCTTGGTGTTAAAAAAGGATTCTCTCCCCTGAATAAAACCAACCTGGTCTGGGGCAACAATTTTAGGCATCAATGGTTGTAGACGAAGTGCTAAAATTTTAGCCAGGATCTTAAAATCTACATTCAGTAGGGAAATTGGTCTGTAGTTACTACAGTGATATGGATTCTTGGGACAATAAGGGACAAGCAGATCCACAAACAGTTTAAAAAATTCTCCAGTGAAACCATCAGGGCCAGGAGACTTGCTACCAGAAAGGGAGCTTATATGTACCTCCTGAGCAGTAACAGGAGAACCCAAACCATTTGTGGAGCCTAAACCATTTGTGGAGCATAGGACAGTGTGAAAATAATTATGTAGATTCTGTGCAGAAGTAGAATCCAAGCTGTATAGCTCTATATAATGTTCCAGGAAAATATTATTAATTTCAGTGGAATCTGAGACTAGGTCTCCTGAAGCCAACTGAACCCCAGGAATTGACGTCGCACTACGTACACGAGCCTGCTTCGCTAATAGTTTACCGGCTTTATCCCCCTGTTCGAAATATAGTTTTGTTGATTAGTGTTTCAGTTAGATGAGTAGGTAGTAAGTCATATTCAGTATGTAAATGGAGGCGCTTTTTATATAGTGAGAGAGGGATCATAGTTCAAGTCCAACTGATGGAGCTCCTTAGTAATCACATCTATTCTGAGTCTCCCCATCTTTTTTAACGTTAGCTGTGTAAGAGATAATTTGCCCTCGAATGAAGGCTTTAAAAGCTTCCCATAAAGTATCACTGCTTACCTCAGAGTCGTAGTTTAGATTAAAATATGACTCAATTTGTGCTTTAGTTAAGTCCTTGGCCTGACTACTAGAAAATGATTGAGGGTTGAATCTCCAAAGTTTCTGAAAGTTTCATCTTTGGAGATGAAACTTTTGGAGATGGTTGAATGTGTAAAATTGACTACCACTGATGTGGGAGCATGGTCCGAAACAACAATAGTGTGGTATTGTGGGGTAATGACCTGTTGAGCAAGCCTGTTATCTAATAGAAAAAAGTCAATTCTCAAGAAAGAGTGATGAACCTGCGAGAAAAAGGAATAGGCTCTGCCCTCAGGGTTAAAATGAAAAGAGGAATAGAATCAATAAAAGTAAATCAATAAAAATGAATAAGTAAAAAGCAAACAGATAAGTTCGTGCTGGTTATTGAACTGTTTAAACTCAAGTCTTGGAAATGGGAGCACCGAACTTCACTAGGCATTGCAGCCATCCAGAAAAAGTATAGAAACAAAAATAGCTCGTGCAAAACGTAATTGATGTCTCAATGTAACCAAAAGTCATTTGTGCAAAATGTAAATAATGTCTCAGCATAAAAACAAAAGTAGCTTGTGCAAAACGTAAGTAATGTCTCAATATAAGAACAAAAGTTGTTTATGCAAAACGATGGTAATGTCATTAGTCTTAGTTGTTGAACTGTTTGAGCTATAAGTCATTAATATAGAGATATTGAGTCTAAGTGAGTGTTGTGGCAATCTAGAGCACTAGCAGAAAGCCCAAACCTAAAAAAGGCAAAAGTTAATCATTATGAATGATTAGTAAAGCCAACAAACCGAAGTGTCATGAAAACCAGCCAGAAAATCTTTAGCCGAAGCAAACCTTTTTCTGGTACCGTCCCTCATGATTGCCGATAACCTTGCAGGAAACAGTAGTGCTGGTTTTAGACCGAGTTTGTAGAGAGCTGTGAGCACGTTGCGGCATTTTACCCTCTGTTCAACAATCTCAGGGGCATAATCCTCATAAATGGATTAATCCTCATTAAATATAAATAAACTTTTATATTGAAGTTTACCCCGCATCTTCATAGCCTCGCGTATCATATTGTCTTTCTGTGAAAGTAGTGCATGCAAATGATGACAGCTCGCGGCCTCTGTGGACTTGGGTGGAGAGGTGAACAGGTCAATAATCCAGAGAAAAAGGATCAAGGTTGCGGGTCCTCAATTTATTTGAGTAAACCCACAATTCGGATGTTCTTCCAGTGACTACGGGATTCCCGATCGATTAGATTATCGGTTAGTTTAGCATTGTGGGTCTTGAGATCAGCATCTGCTCTTGAGGGCTTGCATGCGATCCAAAACTGAGTTCGCATGAGTCTCCAAGGACGATATTTTCCGTTTGTTATCCAGCACCATGGTCTGAATCTCGTTAAGCTTCAATTTCACATGGCCAATCGCTGACTTAAATTCAGCTGTGATAGCTTTGTGTTCAGCAAGCAAACAAGATAAAGAAATATGTGACAAATATATTTAAGAAAAGTACAGACACAATGTAAAAAGGAAAAGTAGGGCAACAAGCGCGTCTACTCCATCTTATCGCTTAACCGGAAGTCACTGTACTTGTTTATTAGACAAATCTAACCCTGACCCTATTTTTATCATAAAATATACGATATTTCAGCAAAAATTAATACTGGACTTTATAAGTGATTAGCTATGTTAATTTTGGGCTCTGCTTTATGTGCAAAATGCTTCATACAGACACAAATGTAATAAATAATTATTTTCATCACTAGTCTATTTTATATGTAACCTCACTACCTTTCTCTGCCACTTCTCTCTCTGCACTAACATTCTCCTAATAAATTAATTATGACATGTTCTTGTATTTGTGGGTAAAACCAGTTGTCTGCTTATGATAACGCTTCTCTTCTTAAAAAACACCTCTAACGTTGTGTCCTGTGATGTTTTCTTTGTTTTTGTTTTTTGATGACAAAATGAGATTATACACATTAATGATTATGAGATTAAACAAATGATGTTAACACTGAGATAGTTCGAGCTTGCCTGACTAGCATTGATGCTCGACAGGACTAACCTTATGGCATGTTTCAAAGTGCTTTCTGACAACCTGAACACTGTTAATGTTGATGTTGGCTAACTCACTTTCAAAGCTGTAATTAGCCACTATTGCTTTCATTGTTCTCTCACACCTCTCACACCTCAAGCTCAGAGTTGGTGAAAGTTTACTTAATTTACTCTCCGATGAGGTGTATCAGAGGCCAGTGAAACTGGTGACTAGAGTATATTGTTGAACAAGCACCGTAACAAAAGCTAAAAGACCCAGATCTCTGATTTGCCGCAAAAACGTGTTAACTCACTTTTGGGGGGGCGCTTTCAAAATGAAAGTTTTCTCCGCCTGCCCATGGTATAATTTTTGGTAGGGACAAATGCAGCTGTTTTCTATTGGGGGGGGGGGGGGTACGCCTCCCATATCCCTGTGCTTCCTACACCAATGGAGGACATCACTCATCACACTCCTAACTGTCCTAATCTGATCTACCTGCCTCTCCCTGTGTTAGGACACCACTTAGCACCCTCCTAGCTGTCCTAATCTGATCTACCTGCCTCTCCCTGTGTTAGGACACCACTTAGCACCCTCCTAGCTGTCCTAATCTGATCTACCTGCCTCTCCCTGTGTTAGGACACCACTTAGCACCCTCCTAGCTGTCCTAATCTGCCACTTCCAAATACCTCCTATATGACTGGCTCATTTTTTTTAGCTTTTGTCAACTTGCTCTTTACCTCAATTAAATGTGTCCCTCTGTCAGATCAAATTTGTCTAACTGCACTGTGTATTGCTATGAAACATCTCAGTGCATTTGTAAATGTTTCTGTAGATAGATCCGTTAACATTTCTATATGAGCTGGCCTTGATGGTAAACAAGTAAATACAAGACCAAATCTTTTATGCTCTTTTTGGCCTTGCCTAGTGTAGAATGGTCTGAGGCAATCCATTCCACAGTAGAGGATGGAGGAGATAGCTTTAAATGTTCCGTGTTTAGGTCTGTCATCTTTTGTGTCTGTGGGCCTGCATGGTTGTAGTGGCTAATGTCTAATGTGATTAGCCACTACAACCAGTGGCTTTCAGATCATTGGGTGTCCTTTGCCTTGGTGCTGAGTTTTCTCATGACAGTATTCTAGGATTGTGACTAAACCCCATTTTTGGCAGGATCAGTAGATGTTTCAGGTCGAGAGGTAGAGAAGCAATACTAGATCAAGATTGAACAGCGGATGGCAGCCTGGTAGTTTACCTTTGCCTTATAACTTATTTCTTTTTGGAATGCCTCTTCTTGTGCTAGTTTTACAAGAGTCAAACTAGCTCTGTCTTTCCTCACTGTTCATTACTTCAGATGCTTTGTTAGACGCTAAATTTGTGCTACATTCAGTGCTGAATGCCACTTTGATAGCTTCTTGAATCTCTTTAAGAAGTCCTCTTTTACTGCTTGTTTGCAGGGTGTAAGGAATATAGGCACTCCCCACTCAGAGCCAGCGGTTCCACTCACCAGAATATTAGGACTCTGCCAACTGTTGCTATTATCTCTTTAGCTTGCCTATTCCTTGGTGCCATGACACAAAAAAGTCTGGAAGCATGTTTCCCACATGTTCTGGACGATGGAGGGTCAAGGCAAGCCTTACTTGAAGCACGGAGGGCTCTAGGTACGCTTCTGGGTTTGACCATAGCCATCAAGTACTGAGGGGCTGGACCATTCTTGGCTTTGTAGGCTAGCATCAGGGTTTTAAATCTGATATGGGCAGCTACTGGGAGCCAGCGAAGGGTGCGCAGCAAAGGCGTGACATGGCTGAACTTGGGAAGGTTGAATACACTGGGGCTTGATAGCATGGAGAGGAAGATCAGCCAGGAGGGAGTTGCAGTAGTCTAGTCTTGAGATGACAAGGGACTGAACAAGGACCTGGGTGGCCTCCTTAGAGAGGAATGGGCGAAAAATCCGAATGTTATGAAGAACGTATCTGCATGACCGCGTTATGTTTGCAACGTGAGCCGTGCAAGAAAGCTGATTGTCCACAACTATTCCAAGGCTACATGCTTCAGTAGATGGAGTGATCAGGGTGTTCTCAAATGAGATTGAAAGATCACAATGAGGATTAGCTCCATCAGGAGCCACAGGAGCTCCTCCAGAACATATGCTACATGTACCTTTGCTCTTACAGTTTTTGAAGTTGTGACCTCTCCTAAGACGGCCAAAAGACAGGTTATTGTCTAGCATAAATGTCTAGATCCTTGAGTAGACTGTAGTTCTGTAGATTTCAAGGCCCAAAAAGATGTTATGGGATTGCCTGTAATTTCAGCCTATTTTTCTACAAACTCTGCAAATTTCTTAAAACTCAATGCTTAGTGATATAACAGTTCCATCTAGATGGGATCCAGTCAGGAAGCCTTTGAAGCATTCTCTGATTGCCTTCACAGTTATAGGCACCATGCCATTCTGGCAGGTTACAGCACCAGCAGTAATGTTTTGAGCAAGCTTGCATCAGTGGAAGTAAGGAGGTGTCTTCAAAGCGCATGGAATTCAGGTCTTTACATTTCTTGATAAGCAGAACTTCACTGTCTCTGAGAAACTCTTTGTTTTTTTCTCCGACAAAGTTAGACCTTTAAGAGCAGCTGTCTCTTTATTCAACAACATTTGTATGGTGAAAATTGTATTTCTAACTCACATAACGTTCTGATCTGAACTAACGTTACCACACGAACTAACATAACTGATCAACGTTACCATTGTAATAGATTCACCAAATTTCTTTCAAGGAAGCTTGCAAAGTGGCCTGAATCAATGGTGATCAGTTCTGTTTTGTTAAGATGCAGACAAACTCAACTTCCTGGATTTTAGAGCTGAAATGATAATTCTCTGTATAACTGGATGATGTTGCATTCATCAACAAGGCAACAGTGATGGAAATTCCATTCTAATTCTAGAGGAATTCAGTGAAGGCAAAAAGCTGATATGTGACCTCAAATCACATGATACTTTTACATCTGGGCATAGTTTATAAAAAAGGACATATTTATGTGCACAGTACAGTTTAAATAAGAACACAGTTCACACTGTTTTTAATGCATTTCTGCTTCTAGCTCAAACATCTTAAGATCTGTGCACACTGAAGTTCTCTGGTTTGCATGCAATCTCTTTACTATCAAACATTATTTATCTTACTATAATCTAGCCTTCCCCAAGCTCACACACTTTATCATTAGTTGTTAAAACTAACAGCACCATTATCATTTGTTTTATGACCACATTAGAACAAGCCAGCTGAGCTCATTAACTCACAGCCACATCGTTCAAACTCAGCACCATTTTATTTGCTTTGTTCTCCATAGGAGAACTAAGGTAGCAAGTCCCACCTCCTTAAGCATGCACATTTACTCTTCTCCCTTTTTCTACATACTCACACACACATACTAGCCATTCATTTAGGTTGTTCCATTGAAAATGTACTGATTATTGATGCTGCTGTTTGTGTTTTAGAGTAGTTGTGTTTGAAGAAATGCACCATTTATTCTCATTGAGTTTTCTGTAACGCACAAGTGAAGTGTGGTAATCCTCAGTAGAGTTGAAAAACCACTGGGTTTAATGAGTACAGGTAACACCCCAATAGCATCAGACCAAATAAGGATAATAAGACAATACACAGGAAAACCACATGGATTACCAAAACTAAACATGACAGGAAGCACCAAAGAACTAACGGGGAACAGGTCACTCAGAAAAACAGAACATCAACGATTAACCTAGATCAGACATGCAAAGACTCAAGGAAAGGCTAAATAGAAATGCATACATATTTAAATATAACCTGAACTGAACTAAACAACCAGGGTCAGGACGAAGATAATATGGGAAATGGGAAAGGGTATATAAGTTAAACGTACAACATAGGAGGCTAAACCAAAAGAGAAGGTGACTGAAAGCCTAATACAGAACTGATCTAAGACATACAGTACTAACTTCTACTGAAAACTTCAAGAACATGAGAACATCTGAATATACTTGACATGAAAAGGGAAAAGGGGAGAACCCAAACAACAAAGAAAGACAGAGGTGGGTGGGCGGTTTATTTACCACAGTTGGAGATTTTAACAGGGTGAACATGAAGATGATTCTACCATCAGAACATTAAATTTCCTGCCAGAAGAGAACAATAACAACACTAAAGAATAGTTACAAACCCATCCCCCACCCTGCCTTCAGCAAAGCTCATCCCACCTCCATTCTCCTTTTGCCTGCATACAAAGGTCTTTAGAGGACCATCAGGCTGGCCAAAAGGAATAACAGGGACAGGGTGGAGTCTAACTACCTTGGATCTGATCTCAGATGTATGTGGAGTGGACCGCACCCTATCATTGAGATGATATGAGGTAGGGGGTTGTCCTCCTCATTTGCAGATGAGCTAAATGCACATTGTTAGTTTTGAGGCAAACAACACTTCCCCTGCTGTGAAACTCCCAGTACACCAGGAGAGTCACACTCAGGAGCTACACTCACCTACCCTGCTGTAGAGTGATCACCTGTCTCAATTTAAGCATTTTCATTGCTTGACTGTCCTGACATGTTGTACAAATGGTAAATAAACTTGACACTTTAAGTAAAGGCCTGCTTTGTTTGTTGAGTTTCAGGATCTAATCACTTTCTGCCCATGCTTTGAATTGGATCATGTTGTGTGCATTTAGGGTTTTGTGACAAATCACATGTAATCCTGATGCTTTCAGTGACACTGCAGTAACCCAGCATATGTCCAGAATTATTCAGGATAATATGCTATGTCACAATGCTCAAATAATCTCAACCTGGTTCTTGAACATGACAAGTTTATTGTACACAAATGGCCTGCACAGTCATCAAATCTCAATCCAGTCCAATCCTTTGGGTTTTAGTGGAACAAGAGATTCGCATCATGGATGTGCATCTGTGTGCAGTTTTTATCATGCTATCATCCTATCAGCTTGTGGTTCCTGAGTTTATAACATTTTGATTCTAACTACCAAAATAATACTTCAATAATAATAGAAATTATAGATGCGGACTTTTAACAAATATATAATACAAATATACAATAACTACTACGATTTGTATTTATTCCCACAGCAATGCCTTTTGCCTTTTGTACAAGAGAGAAGGAGCCGTGGACAGAGTTTGCTGAGTCTGCTGAAGATGGTTTCACCACACATTTCTGCCAAGAGGTGAGAAGACTAAATATGCGTTTCTATACCATAACTTAAAAACAACTGCTCAATGACATGCCATTGCAAATGGAAGCAATGCATTGAGCTTTAGGCTGATTTGTACTGATACTCTTTCATTGAACTGTGCTAGCTTTTAGATGTTAGATCATTTTAATTTACTTTGTGTATGCACTGTATTTTATCCCCTTGTGACTGCATAAATGGTTGTGACTTGTTCTACTGTTTAGGGTTTCTCCTGTGTTTTAAATTATGTTGAATTGAAATGGTTTTAAATTGTGAAGCTTAGTAACTATGGCTTTGTTAATAACTAACAACAGGTTAAGGCCCAAAATGGTTATGAGGCAGTTCATTCATATCTAGGGCCTCAGTAAAACTTTTACTTGGGCTTACTTACACTGACATTCTCTATCCTTTTTGTGTCAAGTTCTGGGCATTTTTCCCTTTTGGTAAACTTTGCAGTTGTTTTTTGTGATTAATAGGCTTTTGTGATTATTTTGAATGTGAAATCAAGATTTTATGATGTTGTGAACCAAGTTTCAGAAATTGGCTTGAGTATGCCTCTTGTAAAATATAATCTGGACTTGGACACTTGTAAAGCTGCTTTGAGACAACAACTTTTGTAAAAAGTGCTGTATAAACAAATCTGATTTGATTTGATTTGATCTTTGCTGTTATGGAGAGTTAATTTGTTCATAAGTATGACCTTCCTCAATGTGTACCTTACTACACAATACAAAAGTATGTACATATTTCTAATGCAGAGGTTTTTATTTATTTATTTAACCCTTTTATAGCTGGCAAAAAAGTACAACATGGTGGTAGTGTCTCCCATTCTGGAAAGGGATGACATTCATGGAGGCACACTGTGGAATACAGCAGTTGTAGTGTCCAACACTGGGCAGGTTCTAGGAAAGAGCCGGAAGAATCACATTCCACGTGTGGGAGACTTCAATGAGGTCAGTGTAGCTGTTCTTTGCTCTGTCAATCATTTTGTGCGTCTAGTCATTCATTCTATAGTACCACTAGTACCCAGTACACATACAGCAGAGTACACCAGATATTTGATATATTTATTATTCATTGCACATCTCAGAATTATATTAACTGAGTTTTTTAACAATTCACACACAGATTATATAGTTTTAGCCACGTATTTCAAAGCCTTCAAGCAATTCACATTATCAAAAGCAAAAATAAAAATGATAATTTATGTCTTGTTAAGGTCAGGTGGCATATTAATCTGGTTGTGCAATGGTTACATTTGTCCAATTTACAGTTTATCTGCTTCTTTTATCTGATGAAATTTACCTTAAGATTGGATGAATTTGTAAGTTTTATTCCTGTGAATATAAAATAAATGTTAATTTGATTGGCAGAATTTTAGGAAGTTTATTTAAATGTGTCACTTTTGTGCTCTTGGGCAGATTATATAATGCAACAGTGTCGGAGTGAGTTTGATATTGGGGGGGATAAACATTTGAGTTTGATATGGGGGGGCACATTTGAGTTTGATATGGGGGGACACATTTGAGTTTGATATGGGGGGACACATTTGAGTTTGATGTTGGGGGGGTACATTTGATTTTTATATATGGGGGACACATTTGATTTTTATATTTGGGAGACACATTTGAGTTTGATGTTGGGGGGCACACATTTGAGTTTGATGTTGGAGGGCACACATTTGAGTTTGATGTTGGGGGGCACATTTAAGTTTGATATTGGGGAGGACACATTTGAGTTTGATATTGGGGGGGGGGCACATTTGCAGAATCAAAGCCCACCCCGTACCCAAAATATTAGCTATACACTGTAGCTAAGACAGTACTGTATTTGTTTATATTGATGTGGAACAACATTTGTAGAATTACAATAATTGGGTAATAAAAAATAAGTTGTTTATTAGACAAATCTAACCTTGCCCCTATTTTATCATAAAATATATGATATTTCAGATAAAGTAATACTGGACTTGATAGGTGATTAGCGATGTTAATTTTGGGCTCTGATTTATGTGCAAAATGCTTGGTACAGACACAAACTTAATATATAATTATTTTCATCACTAATCCATTTTATACCTCACCTTACTGCCTTTCTTTGCTACTCCTCTCTCTGCACTATAGCGTTCTCTTAATAATTCTCTTAAAATAATGTAAAACTAGACTAGGTTAATGACTGATTATGACGTGGTGTTGTATTTGTGTGTAAGACCAGTTGTCTACTTAGGATAATGCTACTCTACTTAAAAAAACACCAGTAACGTTGTTTCCTGTGATGCTTTCTTTTTTTTTGGGTGACATCATGCTGAAATGAAATGTTAACACTGAGATAGTTCGAGCTTGCCTGAGATAAAATTAGCATTAATGCCAGACAGGACTAACGGTACGTCATGTTTTGGAGTGCTTTCTGTCAACCTGAACACTAGCTGACTTGTTTTCATAGCTGTAATTAGCTTTCGTTGCTTTCATTATTCTCTAGTTACTGACCTCAAGCTCAGAGCTGGTGAAAGTTTACTTAATTTACTCTCCGATGAGGCGTATCGGAGGCCAGTACAACTGGTGATTAGAGTATATTGGTGAACAGGCACCATAACAAAAGCTAAAAGACCCAGAGCTCTGATTTGCTGCTGAAATGCTCACGGTGGCGTGCTTTCAAAATTACCGTTTTCTCCACCTGCCCATGGTATAATTTTTGAGGGGGACAAATGCAGCTGTTTTCTATTTTGGGTGGGAGGACATGTCCCCCACATTCCCTGTGCTTCCTACACCAGTGATATAATGAATGGCTTAACCTTATATAATGAATGGATTAGAGTAAAATAAAGATGCAGAATTCACTATTCTCTCTCTCTCTCTCTCTCTCTCTCTCTCTCTGTGTCTCACTCACTCACTCACACACACACAACACAAATGGAAAAATGTAGGGGGAACTTTGAATTAATTATATTAAAACATGTTCACCAAAAACAGACACTTCGCACGGTACTGATATTTCTAGGCTTATCTCTATAAATTTGACAGTCAGGAACCTCTCTGCAGCTGAGAAGTATTAATAATTTATGGAAAAATATAAAAAAGTGAATAATACATTTTAATATTGTTTTAGCATTACTATATAATTTGATTTCAGTTTTTAGGTGTGATAGTCAGCAAAAAGCAAAACTTCTCTTTGAATAGTATTGATTGTTTGGTATTGATTTTCCCAACCCTGTTTCATCCTCACATTATGTGATATTCTATACTTTTAACCCAATCGTTACTGTCGTTTTGTTTAAAATACAATGTGTTGTATTTTCTCTTCTGCCTCTAACTAGTCTACATACTATGTGGAGGGCAACACAAGCCATCGTGTCTTTCAGACACAGTTTGGAAAGATAGCTGTGAATATCTGCTATGGTCGCCATCATCCCCTTAACTGGTTCATGTATAGCATCAATGGAGCAGAGATCATTTTCAACCCCTCAGCCACAGTGGGAGCTCTCAGGTGGGAAGCACACACCACTACCCTTCTTCCAGTAGAGGTTCATTTCCTCTAGTTAACAAAAGTCTTGATTTGTGTTACAGTGAACCACTGTGGTCAGTTGAAGCTAGAAATGCTGCCATTGCCAATCACTGCTTCACCTGTGCTATCAACAGAGTGGGCACGGTAGGTAATTAACAATGTATAAAGGCGAAAAAAGGTATACATTTTGGGCACAATGTGTAAAGGTGCCCAAATCATATTTATTTTAGCACATCAGTGGCATTGAGTTGCAAGTGTTGTGCTTTCTGCTTGTTTAATAAGATTAACAGTAATGCCCATGATTCAGATGGACTTACTCGGACTTGAAAGTATCACTTATTCATAAAACACCTGCACATGCTACATGTTATAGTTTGTATAAAATTCTACATGTTGTAAGAAACAGTAAGATATAGTAAATAAAACACCTTTGTACTTTTGTTCCATTATACTCACTTCTAAACGATAGGAATGATGTGACTGTGTAAGTTGAGTTTAGTCCAGTATCATTGCAGGTTAATCATACCCTCTCCTTTGCTGCCAACCATTCTGGGACACAATACAACATTTCTACTGGAGATTTCTTTACATGCAGTCCTCTATGGTTGTTACTAGTTGTTACTTTATATGGAATACCAGTGCAGCAAAATAATAACATTATGCATCTTACATTCCAGGAGAATTTCAAAAATGAATTCACATCTGGGGATGGAAAGAAAGGTATTTTGTCCTCAGCAATTACCATCTTTAAGTCAGAGGTCTGTTAATGTCATGTCTACATCAACTGCATTTAGACAATACCTACAGTAAATTAGAACTGCCACATATAATCCCAATAAACACTTATTATCCATATTTTACAAAATTGTGAAATAGTGAATGCTGGTCTCATGATGCGGCTGGTGTCATGATGCGGCTCCTGCGACTCCTTCTACTAAATGTGTTGAGTTTAGGCCTATGATGTCATTCCAAAACCTCAAAATGTAGTCAGTAGGTAGGTGAATAAATGGGTTGTAAACTTTGAGGAACATTTTATCAGGTTGCAAAGTTAGTCTGTCACAGGGAAATTATACATGGAAGCTTGATCAGGTGCTTAAATCCATATTTAATAGTAGATGTATAGAAGTAAATTCTGTTTCAGACAAAAGTGGGAATTGCTCTATTAGATTTGTGAAGGAAGGGCAGAATGTCAGTGTTTAAACACAAGTTAGTTGTAGCAGTAGATGGGCTAAAGTGCAGGAAGTTGGTAGTGGATGTAGGTAGGCAATTTGAGGTTCCACTGTAGTAAATACAGACTTGGTGACTGAAGTGAAGGAACATGATTGGCATGGACACATTAAGCCAGTAGAGATGGAGATTAGTGGATTTGTAGCCAATCAACCACTTCACTACTTGTTGAGTTTGGTTTATTAGATGTGTATCAGGCTGTCATGTAGGAAATCACAGATTAGTTGGAAGGAAGTAAAATAATGTTGTGTCACGTGACTGGTGGAACCAGTGGCATTAAGCATGTATGTGCTGATGGGGCTTGATACCCGCAACTAAAGTGGGCTTGGAAGGTATGTGTCTGGTACACAATAGTTTACAGTTAAGCCTTCTGGAGGAGTCATATGCTTAATTTAACAAATTATACCAGGAAGGTGCCTACTTGAGCACCTCTATGGAAAGCCTGTGATGTGTTGACCTCCAAAATGGTTTATCTATTATGTCAATTACTATAATGGGAGGGGGAGGTTAAGGAACATCTTAACATGTGAATAATTGTTCTGACTGCTATTCTTGTTATCGTAGCACATCATGAACTTGGTCACTTTTATGGCTCCAGCTATGTGGCTGCACCTGATGGCAGTCGGTCTCCAGGACTGTCCAGAACTCATGATGGGCTACTGGTAGCAGAGGTAGATTTAAACCTAACCCGTCAAATGTCAGACAAGTGGAACTTCAAGGTGAGTTAGGAAACACAAACTACACAAGTACATTGAGATATATTTAAATTCCAATAGTTGTGTGTCTACTATATTTATTTTACAGACATTTATTTTTAAAAGTCACAGGTAACCTATATCTTTGATTTCAAACTGGTTTCTAATATAAAACAATTAGGCTGCAGTTAATGTGTGTCTTATGGCACCAAAAGATACATACACTATCTATAAATAATTTATGACTGTCAAGTATCTACATATTTCACCAAGAATTTCTTCTCAATCTGTATAAATTGGTAATTCCTTATTTTGGCCAATACATGCTTAAAATTTATCTTGCTAAATAAGGCTGATGTTGCATTGTTCTGCTTGAGTGAATTGCAAGTCCTGGACATTGGGACATGAATCAAAACTGCTCAGCCAGTTCTCATATAAGTCTGATCAGCGAATTCAAGATTTTTGAGTAATACTTTGTAATTTTCTTGTCTTGTCTACTTTGTCTTGTTTTCATGCAATCAAGCCTTGCTGGATAGTGCTTAAAATGTCTGTAGGCAATGTAAATGGAAATTATTGGTAAATTCTACAAATGTTAACAATTTGGTTTGTTCCATGTAACTTTAGTGGTAAAGTATTTGCTAATACCTGAGATTTTGTTGGAAAAACCACTAGAAACATTTTTTTGTTTGGGGTGGGGAGTGTGGATGGATACAATTATGCACCATGTGGCAGTATTTCTTTAACAGTTGTTATGGAAAAGTTAAAAAAGCCAAATTTGTGGCTTAGTTTGCAACATACATGAAACTAGAGATGGCATTAACATGCTATAGACTGAATTGAATCAAAAACAGTTTAAAATTAAACGTTCAATATTTTATATTATATTCCCTAGGATGGATTTTAAAGACAGATAAGACACAAAATAAGGTGAAATGTTATTTTTGGGCCTGTCCAACAAGCGTGTCTACAGTGTTTGAATATCTGTGTGTTAAAATGGCTATATTTTTACTATGAATCTTTCTCCAGATGACAGGGAGGTATGATATGTATGCAGAGGAGCTTACCAAGGCTATCCAGCATGACTTCAAGCCCAATATTGTCAAGGAGTAAACATAATAATTTCTTAAAATGAACAGTCTATTTTAAAACAGTGGTAACTAATAATGAAACCAGTGGAGAATCAATTTGTTGGTTACACTAGTTGTTTTTTACTAGTCAAATTTCAAGAAATAAATTTTAAGTGTACTGTAACAACAAATCAAAGACAGACAACACACTGTAGATTAAAAGCCACACTTTATCAATTATTGCAATAAATTTTGGTATTTCAGTACAAATTTTTGAAATTGTTTGATTTTTAAATTGTTCAGACAATTTCTTGCTCTTTAAAAATACATAACGAAGTTGAAAACTGATTAAGCTGACAGAGTAAAGAATTTTACACATAGTCATACTAATGCTAATGGATTATTTTCAGTCAATTTAATCTATGCTAAATATTTTAAAAGACACTTATTTTGGACTACTCAGTAGTCCAAAATAAGTGTTCTTTAAAAAGAATTGGAGCAACTTCCTTTAAGAGGCTGCTATTTATGGTACTCTTACAAAGCAATTCTAAAAAACAAACAAACAAAAAAGAGTAGAACAGCATTTAATAGTAAATGCTAAACAGGAAACACCGAACAGCCAACCTCAGATGTTGATTACACTGGTGTTTTAATGAGGACTGTTCAGTGCAGTACAGCAGTTACTCTTTTCTCAGCCAAAAACCATGAAACATTAGGACATGCATAGCAGCCTCGCTGCGTAGTACTCCACTGTACTCTATTCCTTTTGATTCATTCATCAAAAGGTAGGTTTTACTCTATTGCAGATGTTCTCAATCCAGTCCTCATGGACCCTCAGATGGTAGTCACATTTTGTTCAAGCTGTCTGAGCTTGAGGTGATCAGGAGTTATGCAGCCTTTGCTTACCTGGTTGATGTACATTGGGACCTAGAATCTAGATTGGGTGGAGTCCCCTAAGACTTGACCGAGAACTTCTGGTCTAGTATATACTGTTCTAGTATGCAAGGCCAGTTTACCAGGCCACTTTTTACCTGAGTTTCTGAAAGTCTCCATTTTATTGGCAATTAAAACTACATTATAATATGCATTATATGTGAACATATTCATAATCAGGCAAAGAACATTAAGATAAAATAAATGTAATTTCCTTGACTTTAGTGTTCCTGCATTTAGTTTTTTGGGGTTTTTTTTTTTGGGGGGGGTTAACATAGTATCTATTTATCCCTTAATGAATTGCAGAGTAGAAATGAAACTAGAAACAAATTATGCTATTATCCCACGTTTAGCTGTTTAGCACCATGGTCTAAAGCAGGGGTGTCAAAGATTTAGGAACATTACACTTAATCCAATGTTAACTGGACTGGACCAAAAAGCACTGAAGTAATAATTAATAAGACAGTCATAGTTCCTCTTAAATATGTTAATTTATCATAATTTATCTAAAATGTATAATGCACACACTGTGAGATGTGTATATAAAATATGTGAGGGAAAGAGAGAGAAAGAGAGAGAAATGCTTACACTGTGCTAATGAACATTTGCCTATAACCTAACCAGGTCCTGAGTTTACTGCTCTATTTTGCCCTCTAGTGGAACAACAGAGACTAACTTTTCCCCATTTGTAATACAGGCTCAATTCAATTATGGTCCACAAGTTAATTTAATTGAAAACATTCTTGGTCCCAGTCCAAGAGCCAAATGTTTGACACCTCTGGTCTAAAGTGACTTTGAATTGGTAAATATTGTACTATATCTACTCAAATAAGAAGGAAAGCCCAATATGAATTATACTACCAGTAGTGCAGCTATCTGGCTTTAAAAATGAAGCAAACAAATTCGTCACAGTGATGAGATCAGCTATCCTTGAAAATGAAAAGAATGTCCTCATCTGTTCCATAGCTCATCCTTGCTTCTTCAAAATTACCAATACTTGTGCAGCACACACCTGTAAATAAATCAGTCATTGCAATTAGAAAGTTACTTGCACAAGGAGGCACATTTTATGGAGAACAACTATTAATATAACTTCCATGTATAACTATTAATATAAGTATGTATAATTTGCATTTTCAACATTTTAAAGGTAATACATAAATTGCATGATGACGTGTTAACTAACCAAGTAAAAAATGGTTTACAGCTTTTTTTTTAATCACTGTATGACTGTAGTGTATTGTGCTATATGACACTATTGTAACTAAAGACAACTATCGGAATCCTAGAAAATATAAATGACCACAGTCGATGAACAAAGGTCTGCTACAATCTTTCTTGCTTGAGTATCATCAATGCACCATTTTGTGTTCACCCTGACATGCAATACTTACGATCAGAGTAGGCCGGATTATTATAGAAGATGCATCCAGTGGTACGATTAAATCCACATACTACCACAAAATGACCCTGGTAGTCAGGCTTCCTACAGAAGCACTTCTGACCCACAGGGAGAAAGCAGCAGTATTTGACAGGAGTGGAGCAGAGTTCACACACCAGCATTACAGCATTAACCAGTACAATGGCCACATGACCTTGGTCCAGATGGGCCTGGATTTCCTGAACAGTTACAGAGCTACAGACAAAAAAAAGATGGAGATTCTGTTGTTAGGTTACTTGAGTGTTTGTGTGTCAATATAAATCACCATTACCAAGGTGAAAATCCATTCTGGGTTCCACATATGGAATAACCATGGATTGATGTATTTATTTGTAATATTCATACTGAAAAATGTGCTCACTATACCGTTTTCTCACTACTACTCCTTTGCTCTCTGCTTTCAGAAAAAGTTCATTCACCCTTTCTTCTTCCGTGTCAAAATGTTTTTTGTAGAATGACTATAACAACAATCACAAATAGAAAAATCCCACAACAGAGTATTAACACATTTACAGTTGGGTCACAACATGTAATTTGATCATGATTTAGTCTTCTTGTACAGGATGACAGAATTTTTTTTTTATAACTAAATAATAAAACTTTAAGCACCTTGGCAACCACCTTAAGCATCCAGCACAAGAAATGTACATTTAATTTACACTAAAACCAAGTAAAAACCAAGGCTTTCTGTAGACCACAATAATACAAACGACAATAATAATTTTCTTATGACTTTATGAAATGCCATGAAAAACTGTAGTCTACTGAAAATATACGACTGACATTTTGCCAATGCATATTTAGCTATGAATAGAAACATCTGTTACAAATATTGCAGGAATTGACCAAATAATCATACACTGTAACATGATATTCATTGTAAAAGACAATATCTATCATAATGTCATCCTAGAAGTTTTTTTCAGTTTATTATAAAACTGAACCTGCACCATGCTTTGCTTCATGCTTTGCCTGCCCAACCATACCAAGTTCGGTTTATGGAGGCACTCATTATCGGCTAATTACAGTGGATATAAAAAGTCTATACTTCCCTGTTAAAATGGCAGGTTTTTGTGTTGTGAAAAATTAAACCAAGCTAAATCATATCAGAATATTTTCTACCTCTATTAAAGTGGAAAAACAATAAGATTAATTTTAGGTGGAAAAAAAGAAAAAATACAATAACCTAATCACATAACTATGCAAACCATTTTATAACTGGGAATGTGGGAGAGTTCAAAATCAACTGGTCAAATTCACACTTATGTTAAATACTAAATACTTCCAGATAAAATGTCTAACTAACCCCAAATAAAGTTCCAGGTAACATTCAGCTGTTCCAGGTAACATTCAACTGGATATACCTTAAGCTGTAAAAAGCTTACAAAGCAGGTGTCTCATTGCTGAAAAATATCAATCAAGATAGGGTTACAGAGAAATGTCCATGGCATTAGTTGAACACTGTAAACAAACTAATAATAAAATAATAAAGTGGAGAACAATGAGAACAAGATTTTATAATGTCCTGTGTCCATATGTGTGTGTTGTGTGTGAATGTTTGACAACAGTCTAATAAGGCCCTTCTAAAACTGATGACAACAACAAGAGATAGCTGGTCAGGAAGGCCGCCAAGAGGCATACAACATTATTAAAAGAATTACAGCAATATCTGGCAAACTGGTTTCTCTCTACATACGACACCAATCTCCCGAATTATTCATATGCTGGGGCTATAAAGTACAAAACAAGCAAATCTAAGTCCAGCTAAAGCATACAGAAAAATACAATTCACCTAATCACAAAACCATATGGAGTAATGTTATGATCTGATGATACCAAAGTTGGTATCAACAAATAACACCAAAATATATGTTTGCCTTAAAAGAATGCTTTGTGGCTGTTTTCTTCAGCTGGAACTAGGGTTGTAATCACAGACAGAAGGAATAATAAATAGTTCCAAATATCAGTCAATTTGACACATAAAGCTTCTGCTAAAAACACCTGCACTGAAGAGAATTTCATAACAACCTAAATCACACCTCAAATTAAAAAAAGGAATGACTCCACCAAATCAACATCAAAGTTTTGGAATGGTCCAGTTAGAGCTATGCGAGAGATTTGACAAATTTAACATGAAAGAATGGAAAATATTGCTAAGTCAACATGTGTCAAACTAAACTTACCTAAAATAATGCTGTGATAAGTGTTTCTAGGGTTAGGCTTCAACTAATAGGTAAAGTATTAGTTGAGTGCAGTGCCCACCTATGCAAGCAGGTTATTGAACATTTTGTTTTCTTTTTCTTCCCATAAACTGATTTAGTTTTTCTCTTGGGTTGCAATTTCACATTAAAGGCAAACAATATTTTGACAATTTATCTTGGTTTCATTTTTTACATAACAAAACCTGACATCTTAACAGACATTTTATAACCACTGTGTATGATTCAGGGGGCTTGCAATGAAGGAAAAGAAAACTGCAGTGGGAGGACTGAGCATTACAGTTGGGAAAACACCGTGAGGACAGCGACTGAATATAATTCTTACACAGCATTACACATATAAATACAGTTTAGTTATGTAAAATGTTGATTTACCTGATTTCTAAAACCCTTATCTACACCTAATGTCTGTGTGCAGAAGCAATGCTTAACGTCTAGCTGACGCATAAGATATGCGAGGTCGATAGTCCACACGCTTTCCGTCAATTTCAGCTCCCAGCAGGCTTCCTGGAATTCCTCCTCACTTACTGGATGAAGATATCTGATCAGTTTGGAGAAGTAGCATCAGTTATGTATAATGAAGCACGCTAACTACATACCAATCCTTACACAAAGAGTTAGCACTTACTTTAAAACCATTTTTGAACATGCCAAACCGCAGTCCCAATGGTACAGCTGCCGGATAACCGGTACATTTAAAACAACAACATCATCTGCACAAAAAGGGGGAAAACACATAACTGAAAGATTCCGTTTGCCATTTTACATTCACTAACTACAAAACTTGACGGTTTCGCTAGCAATATAGGTAAGGATACAATGGATAAACTGTAGGACTCAATGAGTAAGGATACATTATGGTTAAGGTTATTTATTTGCTAGCTAACCACTACTCTGGTAGTCGTTATGCATACAGCTAGCTAGCTAGCCAAATTTATGCCAGACAAGCTTCCCAATTCAGTTTAAAAAAACCGGCTACTAATTAAAGTTATTCCCAATTAGATTAACAGTGGCTTTCAGACATCAGCATAAGGCCACGAGACCCTTCAGCTTCAATTAAATTTAACATAATTTACCTGTCATTACGTAGTGTTTCTATCCTCCGCGAACTGCTAAGCTAGTCCTTCATTCGATAAGATTTTTAATGAACTCCCTTCAGTAGCATAACATAGGTGCTAGGCAGTACAGCCCTCTTTACCCTAAATTTAGTTACTCCGTCTTTTCTATTCTATAGTAATCAAAAATCATAGACAAAATCGATTGGTCTGGATACATTAACTTATTGGTGTGAATACATTAATTTATAAACAAACCTAATAGGTAGCCTACGTAGCTAGCTCGTACTTCCTCGTAGTAAAAAGACGTTCGATGCTTGATCCACTATTGTAAACGACACTGATTCGACACAGTGTATCGAAGCTCGTACCACCGTTGCTATTACAGTTGAGATCAGGGACAAAACACGTCTGCCAGATAAAACTCAAATTTGGGGTTACAAATGTACATAAAATTGCTTATAAAAATAACCAAAAGACAAACCATAGCAATGTTTGCACAACAACATATGATTTCATGTTGTTTTATACATATTTTTTCATTTTAGCACCTAGAAATGCCTTGTCCTGAAGCAGGTCTTATAATATTACAATAACTGCAAAAAAATAAATAAAAGTAATATAAAATTAAACATCATAACTACCATCATCATGCAATTAGGTCAATAATTTAATAAGTATATTTTGTATATTAGTCAGTAGTATATTTTGTCGACTCCGTCAGCCATCAACAACATCTGTACTTTCTCTGACGGTGTTAACAAATGCCACTAAAATGTGTTATTTAACTACATTTATGTTGTTGATATTTCATTAATATTACTTCACAATGCATTTATCCAACAAAACCCAAACATTAAACTTATTCATTCTTCTGTGCATTATGTCCATTCTATATCACATCACCAAGATCATCAGACATGTAAATGTAAGTACCATGAGAATGCAAAATTGATGCTTGAGGATCTGAAGTCATTCAAAGCTGTCATCCAGGAAACATGAAGAGACTTTCCAGCTTGTGTGTTGCTCTCCATCTAGTGAATCTTGCCTTTACACACCTGTTTACTATGTGTTAATAAATATTCAAGTCTTCCTCCAGAGCAAGGTAAAACAGGTGGAGTGGAAGCAGTGGAAACATGTTTAAGAGCAAACAGAAGATGGAGCTCACTTTCACACCAAACTTGAGAAGCACCCTGGCACACTGCTAGAGCTTATGATTCTCCACCAAGAGAAATGAAGAAATGAAACAACTACCGTAGTTCAAAATCGAGCCAAGGAGTTGATTAGAAATTGTAATGAAACCACAGTTATTGTGGATGTTGACTTCTCTGAGGCCTGGAAATATAAATACAGCTCAGAAGTACAATTTTGTCACTATGGACAAAACCTCCCACAGGCCACACTCCATACAGGTATGTTTTATACCAAGCATGAAAAAGTAGGATTCTGCACAATCTCCGAGTCCAAGCATTATCAGCAGCCATCTGGGCCTATATGGATCAAGTCCTGAAAGATATTCATGCCAGATTTCCAAACATTAACACAGTTCACTTCTGGTCTGATAGTCCAAGTAAACAATATAAAAACAAAAAGAACTTTCTCCTCCTCTCTGTTGTCCCTTCACAACTGGGATTCAAGAATGCCACATGGAATTATTTCTCTACCCAGGAGCCCAGCAGTGGACCTGCAGGCACAATAACTATGATATGGCCTGGTGATGTTCAGATTAGAGATTGGCTTTTTGTCATGTATGAAAGTCAATGGTGGCTGGCCTTAACAACTGACCAAGCCTTAACAACTGACCAACAGCATGAAGATGTCCAGGTTGAATTTTTTGACCCTCATAGGATATCTGGATGTCTGCTTTGTGCCATTTCCAAATATTCTAGGTAACACAATGAACCATCACCAGTTCGTACAAGCAGAATCAGGGAAATATACCAAATATTTGCAGAGGTCATAGACTTCATAGGTGAGGAACTCTTTAAACGCCTGTTGCCTGGTGTCCATTGACTGCCTTGAGCAGTGAAAATCTATGACAAGAAAGTTTTAAAATCTTTTCCGGGATCAGCTGATATGAGTTGTCTTCTGGTGGTCATTTTTAATTAATTAATATCCTGTTCCAGGTTTGTCACCAGTCGGATATGTGTCACCACTGTTGACATCTTGTCAACTCCAATGTATGTTTTTTATGTTTACTTTTTCTTTTAAGAAAATTATATATTTTGTTCCCTTAAGGTTTCCTAATAAAGTCATTGCATTTCCAAAATAAATGTGTAATTTTCATGCTTTTAAATATCACTGTTTCTTATGGAGAATCAGACTTTTCAAATCTGCATAACCTTAACTGTAATCATTAGCACAGAATAATTTGAAATGATATAATTCATTTGTGCATAAAACAGAGAATAAAGAAACTGCTACGAGTCAAAATTTTTGGTATATGTTAATTCAAAATAAAAATCTTTACAAATCTTTAAAAATGTATGGTGTCGACACAAAGAAAAAAATCTCTGGAAATCCTTTTCTACAGTTTTGGTTCTCCCACTCTCAAACAATTCTTTGCTCGTTTCTTTTTCTCCACACTCCACAGATCAAAGTTGAAATAACAATATATATTTGGGTTCAGATGTGCTCAAAATGTTCCCTCCAAAATATGTAATAATATAAATATAAAATATAAACAAAATTGCATAATGTTGCTCCTATCAGTTGACAGGACACTTGTTATTGTGATCTCTTACCATAAAATCAGTATATTTGCATTTGTCAGTGTTTATGAGTCTCAGTTAGATGTCAGTGCTAACACCATGTGTTGTCTGCTTAGAAGGAAATAAAAACACAAGGGTGCTGTAGCGTTGAGTGAACAGAAGGCGGACGGAATTGCGAATGAGAACGAGATATTTTGAGGGCAAATCTAAGATCGGGGTCATAACACCATTCCAGGGTCGATTCATGGGAAGGGCAGTCCAAAAGACATGAAAAGATGAAGACCAGACATGACATCAACACCAGAAACTAGACAACCAAAGACCGAAACTAAGAATTACAAAAGACGAACAGAACTGACAAACAGGCAGGCAGGTGAACGATAGGGGCTAGGAAAGCGAGGCAGCACGAAGGCATTCTTGACTATGAACAGACAATGACCAATAACAGGGAAACTAAAAACCCGGATACATATGCACACACATATACGACTAGACGAACAAGGGGCAGGTGCACACTGATTGGAGTGAGTATGCTGCCCAGGCCACAACAGACTCACATATCAACATTGACATTTACACCAACTCTGTCCTGGAACACATTAACAGCTGTGTGGACAGAGTGACATCACAAAACAATAATAACCCCTGGATGAACAGAGAGGTTCGCTTCCTGATCAAAGCCAGAGACCGGTCAGGAGACCGGGAAGCTTACAGCTCTGCCAGAGCTAACCTGAGGAAAGGGATCTCTATGGCCAAGCATTGCTAAAAAACAGCGGCTTGAGGAGCATTTCAGCTCTTCTGATCCCGAGCGGATTCAAACTCTGATCAACTTTGAACCACCTAACTCTATGCCTCCCTCTGCTAATGTTAATTTTGAAACAAGGTGGTCTCTTCCAAAACAGCCCCCCACCCCATGATTTCCCAATCAAACTCTCCACCTTGGACATCTGTTGCATGCTGAGCAGGGTGAATGCACGGAAAGCAGCTAGCCCTGAAGGCGTACCTGGTCGGGTGCTAAAGGCTTGTGCAGTGGAACTCTCAGAAGTTTTTGCACATATTTTCCTGGGTAATATAGGGGAAATAATATAATAATATGGGTGAAGGAAATTACAATTGGCCAGTAAATTATTAAATATTCACCTAGAATGTCTATTACAGTTGTTACACAATTCTTAATTCAACTGTAAATTTTTTTAAGTAATTACAGTCCTAGTCCATACTATTTCACCAGTGTTAGACAACAGTTCCTTACCACAGTGGAAGGAATGTGTTTTAGCCTACCACACTGTATAGTGAGCTGGTTCAGTGTCTGTAACAGAACAATTCATGAATTGTAGCTATCTGTCCAGTGCATACAGCTGAGTTTCTAGGTTTGATGCTTTGGGCTTGGTTTGCAATTAAAGTTTTTTGAGTTCACTTAGACCCACTTTCTGGATCTCTCTTCTTTTGTCCAAACTTAACACACAGCTGCCCAAGCCACATACACAATATGACGAATGTCTTACACTTCTGGACAAAGTGAACATTTCACTCAAAGCTCTGTAAACTCTTGCTAGAATGGTATTTTTAAATCCAAACTCTACATACAGATAACCAATTGACAGTTTTTTCTACACAATCATATGTACATATATTTTCACATTTATACAGGCCATTTTTGCATAATTAGTACATAACCACTATAAAGTAAAGCACAGTTACTGGGGTAATGTTTATTTTTTGTGCATGAATATTACTGAAACACACATGCTGTATACTGTACACATTACAAAAAACCAAAATCTAATGGGCTTGTAACTTATGCGGTGGGTGTTTGCATGCCAGTGTATTTAAAAAAAACCACAGAGCGTTTTGATTAGTTCAGATTGTATTGCTTTATTTAATGTAGCAACCTGTGCTTTGTGTTTGGCTAAAAGTGTTTTAGAATGTAAGGTAGAGAATGAGCTTATAGTTTAGAGTATCAGTCAATAGAAAGGCTATTTGAGTTAGTTAAAAAAAATTGTACTACTAGTACCATTCTTTGGGCCTTAGCATATGCAAAAATTGTAAATGAAACCAAAAGGGTGTGATGCTCAAACTCCCTGTATGTAAAAAAAAAACCTGTCTGACACAGGGACTCTGCAGTGAATGTTCATCAATAACATCGGTTTTGGATACTGGTGAGTGTAACGTTTCTGGAGCGCTTGACAGAAGGATCCATTTGCTGGGAAATACTTTGTATAGTATTTATTAGAACCAGGCAAATAGCCATAACAAGACAGGATAAGGAGCCAGGTCTGAGAATAAGGCAAAAGGTACAAAAGGGGCAAGGCAAAAAACTGTGCAAAAAAACAGGTATGATCAAACACCAAGAAGGGCAGCAAGAACAGGCAGAAGTACAAAATGGCTGAGCAAAATGACCATAAACCAGAGACATAAGGGGAATCAAGCAAGAACCAGAAAACTACAGAGAGCCCGCTCAGTATACAACAGAGTTGTCAATACTTTACAATGTGTAGAGAGTTTATGGATCCTAATATAGGGGTGCTAATGACAGAACGAGGAACAGATGAGAATGGAAATTTCCAGGAACCTAGAACCCTGGAGAGTGAGGCCTCTGGAGGCCGGATGGGGTACTGCCAGATCTGACAGTGAGTAGATACTGTTATGCCCCTTTTACAGCTGTGGAACACATCAGGGAATGGATCAAGTGAAACAGGGGAACTGTAGCAATTTGAATATGTATAATGTGATTTATTTACAAGGTGGAGAGTTTGTGTCTTCAGGAAATGACAGTACTCAAAATAACGAAAACCAGGAAACAACAGGATTAAACTCCCTAATGAAAACCAAGGATTTAAAATAAAAGGATTTAACAGGAAATGAAAAGGAAATAAAAGGATTTAACAAAACAAAAGATTAAACTGCATCCCATCATGCAGTGTGACCAGTTTCAACACCAACACTGTTGAACACACCAAGGAAGGAATAAACGGTGGAGATTTGAAAATTTGAATATGTATAATGTGATTTATTTAGGTGGAGGGTTTTTGTCTTCATGAACCGACCGTGCTCAAGATAGTAAACAAAACAGAATAAACACAAAGATACTAAACAATGTGTACAAGAAACCAAAAACAATACCAACAACAAACTCTCTACCCTAACACCCTATTGAAAACCAGGAAATAACAATTAAACAAATGAGTGTTGTGTCCCCTACTCACCCGATCCACCATTAAATATAATATACAGGGTGGGCCATTTATATGGATACACCTTAATACACTTTATTCTTTCATGAGTTATTTACAAGTTTATCTTTGTTTACAGCCATTGTGTACCACCACATTATGGGTGTCAGGTCCAAGCATTCCTAGATGAACAGTTTCCTGGAAAGTGGATTGGTCATCGTGGGCCAGTTGAATGGCCCCCAAGGTCTCCCGATCTGACCCCCTTAGACTTTTATCTTTGGGGTCATCTGAAGGCAATTGTCTATGCTGTGAAGATACGAGATGTGCAGCACCTGAAACTACAGATACTGGAAGCCTGTGCTAGCATTTCTCCTGTGGTGTTGCTATCAGTGTGTGAAGAGTGGGAGAAGAGGGATGCATTGACAATCCAACACAAATGGGCAGCACTTTGAACACATTTTATAAGTGGTTAGAAACTTGTAAATATCTAATGAAAGAATAAAGTTACATTAAAACCAAGCACAGCATTGTATTTCTTGTGAAATTACCAATAAGTTTGATGTGTCATATGACCCTCGTCCCATTTTGGAACAAAAGTTGGATCCAAAATGGCCGACTTCAAAATGGCCGCCATGGTCACCACCCATCTTGAAAAGTTTGCCCCATCCCATATACTAATGTGCCACAAACAGGAAGTTAATATCACCAACAATTCCCATTTTATTAAGGTGTATCCATATAAATGGCCCACCCTGTAGATAACAAATATACACTATATACAGAAATATATACACCAGTGACCACAATCCATTTAGCAACAACCAGAGCTGTAATCAACAACAAAAGCAAAGTCAATCCATGTGAAATCTACACAATTAGATAGCAAAAAACAACATACACCACTATCTAATGGAAAATAGTCTCTCCGTATCTTCCTGGTGCGTCTTTTATTATACTATTTCTGAGGTGTCTCGTCACATCAACCAATCTGGAGCAAAAGAGGAATCATCCGAGAAAGGTGGAGCAAAAGGGGGATGAGGTGTAGCTGAGACCAGACATACAAAAGGGGGATGAGGTGTAGCTGAGACCAGACATACAAAAGGGGGATGAGGTGTAGCTGAGAGGTTACACAGGCTTGTAACAGAATTGTGAGCATAAATCTATGTATAATTTCAAATAAATCTGCTAGAAAAAATAAAGTTTGTGCTGCCTACTGTTTAAAATGAGAAAATTCACTAACCAATAGCAAGTTATTAATCTGTTATTTAGATGGTTAAATAGTGTTATCTTACCACCCTCTAACTATAGCTTAAAGGCCTGTTATCTGTATATCCCACCAGAGGCTATGTGGTAATAATTAATCAGTAGTACTAATAAACAGCATATAGAGAACAATGTATGAACACTTGATTTTTTGAGAAATAATGTACTCTACATTGATCAACATTTGAAGGATTTTTGTACACCATGCCACTAGAACAGTTTTACAAAATAACCAAAGTATATCAATATGAAACCTTTATTTTGCAAAAAATGCGATGATTATAATTAGAGAACAGCAATGACTGTAGCATAGAGAAAGATTACAACTAAATTTTCTAAAGGTTACAACAGTCAGTAATCAGTAGGAAGTGTACAGGCCTTTGCTTTGAATGACTTCAGCACATCTGTGGCTACAGGACATCACTAGTCTCTCACACCGCTCTGGTGTGATTTTGGTCCACTCTTCTTCTAGTCTCTTCCACAATTCTGTGACTGCTGTGGGTTTCTTGGCCATACATTTGTCACCAAGGATTTTGTCATCCAGAGGTTTTTTATTGGGTTTAGATCAGGACTCTGGGCTGGCCATTTCATTGTTTCAATATTTTCAGTTTCAAGGAACTGCTTTACCTGTTTTGCTGTGTGACAGGGGACATTGTCCTGCATGAAAATTGCTGGCTGATTGAATGATGAACGCTAGGAAGGAACCATGTGTTGTTGAAGAAGGTTCTGATACACACTTGCATTCACTCTTCCATGTAGCTGTATGAAAGGTGACACTTCCTCCTCCACCTTTCACTTCTTTACACACTTTGGGGTTCAGTCTTTCCTCAGTTTGTCGATGAACATAATGTGTCCCATCAGACCCAAATAAATTAAAATTGCTTTCATCACTAAAATGAACTCTGGACCACTTCTCCTCTGTCCAGACAACATGCTCCCCTACAAAGGTAAGTCTCTAACTTTTTGATTCTTTCTGCTAATAAGAGGTTTGGTCACTGCAGAGTGGGATTTCAGTCCAAATGCTCTTAAACGTCGAGACACTGTATGAGGCACTATCCTTTTTAGTGCTGAACTGCAGAGCGATTACAGCTATAGTGTTGAACCGATTACCCATGGAGATTCTCCGCATTATCCTGTCTTCTCTTGCATTTGTCTTTTGTGGGTGACCAGCCTTCCTGGGGGACTTGAATGAATTTGTGATGTTATAAAGATGCAATATTCTAGAAATCACAGACTTGGAATGACCAACTTCTCTTACTATGGCTGATAGGGTCACCCCTTCGGCCTTCATCTGGACAACCTGCTGCCGGAGGGTTTCAGTCACTTTGGAATGGCTCACCATTTTTGAAAGATAGGCTGCCAGTTTATAGGGTTTGTCAGAGAATTAAGGAAATTAGCACCAGGTGCCAGATTAACACCAAAAACCTGAAAGTATCTGAAAGTGTTCTCTAATTTTGATCAGTGTTCTTTTTCAATTATATCTCACTTAGGTTTTTATGCTGTGCTTTAGAATATATACAATTTAGAATATATACAGTGAAATAATCTTAAATACTGCTATTTTACTCCTGTTAGGATAATTTCACATAGGACTACACAATGACCTTGACATTTAGGAAACTGTGTGTTCTCTAATTTTGATCTCCAGTGTATATATTTTTAGTTCGAATTTCTTTCCATAAGCCATATTCTTTCCATATTGACTATTTTTGCGATTGTTTCAACTGTCAAAGCAGCAGATTACAATTTACATTATAATCTAATTAATATTTATTCTTATTAGGATCTTGTTTTATTTGCTTTCGTAACCTGTGTGTAAAACAATGCATAAATCTAAACTTTTCTTTGTTTCGGTGCCACCCTGCCCGTTAGCCACAGCTAGATGGCAGCAGTTGAGCATATGGACTTGTTTATACACTCTTATGTTCTCACTGTCTTGTTTTATTAGTCCATACCTTGTTTTTTTAGTTCAGTTGCTATACATTGTGTATTAGTATCCACATCACCTGGGGTGTGAATTGTATTAAGTTACTTATTTAAGTCTTTTTACTTTTGTGACTATGGTGGAAAATTTTGGGGGTTATTACACACCCAAGCACACTCAAGGTATAAAGGGGCTTTTGAGAGGCTCAAAGGGTCATGAAAAGGACAGGCATGGTAGTAGGCCCAAAGAGTCATGGAAAAAGACAGGCAAACCCTGGTCCTCATGTACAATTGTCATGCGCTATAGAATACAAAAGCTTTAAATGAGAAAACATTAGTGTAGCTGTCGACAAAAGGCTGTTTAATAGTTAATAATATTGCAAAAGTTAATTGTCATTAATAGTCCAGAGTAATTCATCAGTGAATTGCTTATGTCCTTATGTCCAGTCTGATAGTTGATCAGATAGCCTGCCACACTGACAGCTCCTCAAAAACAGAAAGTGGTAGAAAGTGATATGACTTTGTCAGGTGTCTCCTGACGAACCTCTCAACATAGACTCTTGAATGTGCAATAGCTGTCTCCCTACTCACGTCAGTGTTTTTTGATAGAAAGAAAAGCCAATAAATCTTGCATGGAGTCCTTGTGTCCGGTGTGAGTAGTTCTGTGTTGCCAGCTTGAAGATCTCATGGCCGTGGATCCTGCATATAGCCCAGATGTGAATGTAATGGCACAGTGAGGTGTTCTATGTCCAAATCTACATTTGATCGGCAGATGTAGAGTGAGATTTGTACATAAATAACACAAAGGGTGCAAGGGTGGATGGAACCTAGTACAATTTCAGTGCAGTTGTGAAATTAACCACTCCTATGTCAGGGAAAGCTGAAAAAACTGTAAACTCTGGAAGTTGACAACTTCACGTGATATCCACACACATTTATTTCCAAGCAGGATGTATAAAATGTGCATCCAGGTGGCAGATGTTATTTGATTATGTAACAAATATATTTCTTGTTCCAATGTTCATAATCAGTCCCAAGTCTGGAAATTTGTTGGCTATGACAAAATGATGTTAAAAGCAGGCTGAATTTTTGTAATTCTGGCATAAGTAGTATAACAATTGTTGTTCACTGATAGATTCTACACACTAGGAATCAAATAAAAAAGATCACACCTTCTTAGTGATGTAAAATTATATCTGTCTGCAGTTATGACCTCGTGAAATCCTAGGATAAGTACAACCATCTGAAGTTACTAACTGAAATTAGTTTGTAATTTGTAGACTGTGAAAATTACATAACTTTAACAAGATCTTACTTGAATCAATTAGAAGATTATGCACACTTTATTGTGAACTATTATAATTCACAGCAACTGGCTTTCCTTTGCTGAAACAGTAAAAAACTTCCACCAGCACTTTTGTTTGGAAAATAGATCCCATTAATCGCAGGCTTAAAGCACTTGGTTCTGTGTCCTCCTGCAGCCTCATTTACAGGGGAATGTAATGAATAATTTTCTAAGTCACTTGGTGCAAATGCTGCTGCATTGGTGTTCTTTAGTCTATCTTGTAGTTGTTTTTTAGTCATAGATGTGTGCAATTTTAAAATAAGCAACATCTACAAAAGACTGTATAAATATATAATTGAAATGAGAGAAACCTAAGATCAGATTAGTATATGTTTGGGATGATTACAGTGTGACAGCATTGCAGGACTGTTTTGATTGCAATGGTGTGTTTTTGACTGTCCAGATCTCCATGAGTTACAACCTATATCAGCTTTTGGATAATACGATCCCGACAAAATGTGTGGAAATGTTTGTGTTGTATTGTCGTGAATTAGTCACTTAACAACAAATAAGATTTACCACCCTAGAGTGAGGCTGTTAGGAACAACCATTTCTTTACTTGCGTAACTGACAGTGTTATCCAATCAGCTGCCTGACAGTGCAGCTAGTTACAGAACCCCATAAGGAACAAAAATGTACATACAAATACACAACATATTGCCATTTCAATTACTGACATAAAGCCTTGGATTACTGACAGAAGTTGCCTTGAATTAACATTTTGCAAGATGGGAGACCGATGTGCCAGTTAATTTAATAAGCTTCAACAAGAATATTGAGAGTGCACTTGGACCAGACAGACTGGAGGTAATTACCCTTAGGATGTGCAAAGTACAAATGAGCCCTGTATTCCGTGCATTATTTTTAAAAAATCACTACATACACATACAATCCCAAGTATGTGGGAAACAGATGAAAGGCTACCATGATGTCGACTCTCAGTTCCACCCGTCTGTGTGTGTGTGTGTGTGACTGGACGTGGTGTCGGCCTGTTGAGTAAATGTTTGTCTCGTCATCGTTAACCGTTTCACTTGATTCACGTCTAGCATATTTGTATATAAGCAAGTATATGTCACTCTTTTCTTCTCTTTGTCTCTTTTTCTTCTGCTGCTCCTCACTTGTGGAATGCCCTCCCTGATCATTTGCGGGCTCTACAGACTGTCGAAAGTTTTAAAAAAGGACTCAAAACATTTCTTTTTAGCAGATTTTACTATTCTTAAAGAAACTGCTGGTTTTTATGCATTTTTATA
>JAOXYF010000022.1:371575-384850 GCA_028565775.1 Sternarchorhynchus goeldii
GAACATAAACGTGATTAAATAGGTAAACATATAAATGTCTATTTCTTAGAGTTCCTACGTGATGCAGTAAAACAAAAGCTATATTTGTGCATACCCTATAGGTACCTGTCACAATCACCTAAAACTTTTCAGGAAGCAAGACTTTTAAAAAAAATTGTTGTGCAGTGTTATTTTTTGACGATTTTATTCTGTCATATTTCTAAGATCAACTCATGTTAATATGTTTCCAAATGAACGGGTTTTATGTAAATGATTTGGTGAGATTTAAAAGTGTACTTATGATGTGATTGACAGCTATTCGCTACGTTCATTGACAGCTAATACGGACGTCGTGAATGAGTAGGCGCTTTGTGTGACTCGTGAGCATGGAGCTTTAAACAAACGCCCAGGCTGAACCAAAAGAAACGCCCGTTTTATAAAGCTTTGTCTATTGTTTTTTGTGAAACATACAACTGCAAATATGTCACACGTATGCCTACAACATCACAGGCATGGTAGAATTCACTTCCATGGCCAAACATGTTGGGAAGGGATCAAAGATTTTATAACTGTATAATAATTCTTTATTTTAGTAGTCCAATAATAAAACCTGAAATCGGATAATCCCAAACCTCCAAGTGGCCTAGTCCTTTGCAAATATTGTTTTTATCCCAATACACACACACACACAGGACGAGGGAGGCTACTGTGACACATTATTGGGTTTGGGGAAAAAGACCGAAATCAAAAGATTCATTAAATGTCAATTAACAGAGGGGGCTAAAAAAACTTTTAAGTGGCTACTTTGACCCATGTACTTTGGTTTGTTTGTGTTCTTTCTCTTGCTGAACCACAATACCTAAAGTGGCATTGGAGTCGCATTTAGAGTGGAAGTTGTATTCCAGAACTAATCATCCAAACTCTCCCTAAAACTCTCAAGACTGAATGCGATAAATCCTCACACTAATGTTCCAACAGTTATTGAAAAATCTTCCCAGAGGAGTAGAGGAGTATGAAGGCACATAGTACTGAATATGAAGCTGTAATATTAAGTGATTTAACAACAACAAACATTTGATAAAAGCTTCTTATTCTGTAGTAAGATTCTTCAGTACAGCATACTGTATGGTAGCCTCATAAACAGGTTGCTCAGTGATTGTGGTCTGCAGTGAGATTTTGAGTCATTTTCAGGCATTGTGACTGGTAAATGTCCTGTAAAAAAAGTTTTTTTGTGAGTTTAAATCTTTCTAAGGCTTGACTTAAATGTCCTATAAGGTGGGAAGTTGTCTGGTTTTGAGTCTTTCACATTGTGGCTGGCTGATGTACTTTAAAGGGGGTCTATTATACTTATTTTCAGTGGTCATAATTTTATTTTGTGGATCTATTAGAATACATTCAGACAGAATAGTGCTTCTAAAAGACAATTTTTTATATCGTTATGACCCCACTCTAGGCTGTGGGGAGTAATGTATTTGCTTTACAATGGGATGGGGGGTGGGGGGATTTAACTTCGGAGACTGACAGTGCTCAAAATAACATACAAAAGTGATTATAAATAAATAGAAGGCTATTTTACCTATATAGAATAAAAGAAAAATACAACAATCTACACTAACTACCTAACGTTATACATTATATTCAGTAAATATTTACAACCACATCAGCAACCAGAACCAGAAAGGGAATAATCATTAAACCAGAAACAGCGCAAACGAGCAAAAGTCAAACACAAAAAAATCAGCAACCTACACAGCATCGCTAACACACACATAGTCACAAAACTATGGAGATCGGTCTCTCTGTCTTGTGTTCTGGGCAGGGTTTTTTTGCATTTCCAGAAACACCCAACCAATCCAGAACAGCCACGGCACAGAATGAAGGAGGCGTGGCAGGGAGGGAAACATATCTGGACATCTGGATCGGAGGAACTCATGCTGAAACAATGAATAGAAAGCAAGATGAACACAGATGCCCACACACACAAAACCCCAGACCTTCAGGGTTATAACACATATTGTATATCTCATTTCATCCTCTATGTTTTTAAGTCCCTCTCCTGATGAGCCCTGTCTGCTGATTGGTTACCACTTTGTTCTGATTGGTCAACAGACAGAGTTCCACCAACCCATATTCTGCCCCTCTGGGGATAGGTTCTTTATGGTGCTTGTGCAGAAGTTGGTGGGGATGTTCGGCACTGTTTTCTATAGTGCAAATACAGAAGATGTTTAGTTGTGTTAGATGAGAGTCCATTAACATACAACCCCACTGTTATGCACACCTCCCTATTTAACTAAATGCTTTTGATGTCCAAGCAAAGGACACCTGTAAACATCATCAGCATGGTTTACGATGCTTGAATGCACAAAACCCTCAAGGAAAGTTCTTTGAACATGGATGAAGAATAATGTGAGAATAGGTGAATAATGCATTGCAAACTGTACAAACATGAAGGCTCATTTGTTCACAATTTAACTGATGATCTGTAACTGATGATTTTGACCAAGACTATATACTATATGTCCAGCTCACTAAATTTCTCATATTACTACACCAATATAATTACATATTTCCCTGGAACACCTTTAAATCTAAATAACAATAAATGAGCCTATATTGTGTTGTAAACATATACAGATTTACATTTATCTGACGTTTTTATCCAAAGCAACTTACAATTGTGACTGAATACATCTTGAGCAGTTGAGGATTAAGAGCCTTGCTCAGGGACCCAACAGTGGCAACTTGGCAGAGGTGGGGCTTGAACCAGCAACCTTCTGACGACTAGTCAAGTGCCTTAACCACTGAGCTACTGATGGATTGAGCTGCTGTCCTCCTTTGAGCCAAGCTACACCAGCCACTGCAAGCTTCTCCTTTTATTTTGCTAATTGCTAGCTTTGCTAACCGCTACATTTGTTACCACAGCCTTAATCTGCTTGCTTGTTCTGTTTGCTGCTCATCTGCAGTTCATTAAAAGACTATGTTCACTGCAGCCTTGCCTTCCGCTCCCTCACTGCCGCCGTCACAATGCCAAAACAATTCCACTACCACCCATGAGTGTTAGCCTTTGCCTATCATTGTGAGTTTGGGTAGATTCTACTGTCTTTTTTACATCCATATGAAATATGGCTTAGAGGATTAGAGACAATGAAGATGTATATTTCTCAGAAAGATCCCATAATGTCAACACAATCCCTCTACCACATAAAAGAAGTAACTGATTTAGGTTTGGCCAGATTCTATTGTACAATTGTTACAGATTTTGTTTAGCTTTTTCTCATGATTTTCCCATAAAGCCAACTGTTCCATTGCCACCCGAGTAGTAGCTCTTGACAATAAACAATGCAATTTTTTTACTATACCATTTTTTCATAAATCCATATTAAATCCATACTTCCTTTAGAGCCTTTAACATTCATTTCATATAAGCTGATTTTGGCTAGCTATTTTGCTGAATTTTCCCATATCATTTTCCTATAACGCCAAAACATTTTCTTTTGGCATCATGGGAAATATTTAAAAAGCTAACCAAAATCAGCTTATAAATGAAATGTTAATTTGCCTAATTTATATTTATTAAGAATTGGTACAGTATAATGGGCTCCAACTTGCCCCAGTGATAGCCAATGGCAACTACTCTTGGTTGGAAATATAATTGTTTTGGCATTATGGGAACATTTTGAGAAACAGCAAACCAAAATCAGCCTATATCAAATGCTAATTCCCTTAATTAGTATTACTTTAGTATGACTTTAAAATGGATTTATGAAAAATTGGTAAAGTAGAATGTGCTCTTCCTTGCCCTAGTGATAGTGAAGGGGTAGTTATGGGGTAGTAGAATTTTTTGCCATTATGGAAAATCTCTGAAAAGTAGGTATCTGTTTCTCTGTATGAAATGGACATATGCATACCATTAAAAATATGAGTACTTTAATATGGATTTATCTGGTAATAGCCAACAGTCACCACTCAGCTGTCAGTGTAATTTTTCAGTCCTGGAATACCTGCACACTGCACACTTGAAACACTGTGGCAGTCATCACATCACTATGTTAGCAAGAAATGACAAAGCCAATCCTGTTAGTGATGTGGGTTAGGGAAGTGGGACTCATAGGGGAGAACAAGACCTGTCAACAGTTTGTGTAGCAAATATATTGACTAGACACTGACAGACCGTTGTATTATATTTTTTACAATAAAATTATTGCTAGGGTCAATTCCGTAGTCTGGGAATTTTGGTAGGGACAATTTAGTAGTCAGGAAACATTGGTAGAGACAATTACGTAGTCAGGGAACATTGGTAGGGACAAGTTCATACCGTCCCTACCCAACTGCCCTTGCCTATAAGGAAGAATTTCATTATCGTCACGTGATAAGTATGCCAACAGTATGAAATCTCCACATCCATTCTCATCTACTTCAGACATTTTATTTTAAGCTATATTTTGCATTTCAACTTTTTTTATTCCGTATTTCATATCGACCTATTAATTGACCCATTTTTGTTAAATTTGTTGTGCATGTTTGTAAATGCAGATTAAGCACATCCTCTCCAATCCTATTTTGCATGCATGCTTTCAGACTCAAAAAAGTATGACTGCAGCATGCAACAGAACCATAGAGTGTGTGTGATTAAAATAGCTTTGGCTATCAGCTGATCCGTAAATGCTTAGTGACAGATGACAGTTATGAGTCATCCAGGGCATCTGAGCAGCGTAAACCCCTTTCATTCCTCCATCCTCGCATCTTCATTTACTCATTCACTAACCCCCAGTTTTATATAGAGGGAGAAGACAGACGACACTAATTTGCACCACAAAGATATCATTGTGACCCGTCTGTTAGGGAATTTAATGATTCATGCTTCATGTTACATTCTGAATTAAATGTCTCTCTCTCTCTAGTTAAACTAGTAGCTGGTCAGGCTGACCCCAGTCCTACTGGTGTCTAAATATCTTTTGACTGTCCTTCGGCATATGCACAACACTCGTCCTATCTTATGGTCGGTCTCACTTGGATCCGAGCATAATCCAAACACTTTCTTAGTGGAGGTCACTTTCTTAGTGTCTCTCACCCCATCCTTAAGACCAATCATGTAGTTGTTGATTCCACCTTAGACCAATCATGTTACCCCACACCATCACGCCCTTCTTCCTACTCTATCTCTTTCTTCTACTTAAACTTCTATATTGTTAATAAACTTCAGAGCATCTTCTTGACATCTGTGTGTGTTTGAATTTGTTCTCCGAGATCTCGAACCGAGGCATACTGAGGGCTGAGCTAATTTTTCGTGTGAACCCTGAAGGTACTCTGTGTCTGTCGGACTGAACAGAGACTAAAACCTAACACCGTCAACTATCTGGAACATCAACAATCAGTAGACTAGCAGTACAACCACTTTTACAAATACGTAACGTAAAAAAATATTTACGTAACGCAGTTTAGCGATGTTTTACATTTTTAGTTATGTCGTGACTTCAATAATACTTGGCTCTACGTCCATGTTCCTTTCTGATCAACAACAGCTATTAAGTGAAATTCTCTAATGTTTATTTCTTGAGCACGAGCTTCGTATATTCTGCAGTGCATTAAATTAACTTTCTGCTGTCGTTACTTTGGACGCACCTGAAATAACGGCGCTGAACATGTAAGCATGTCTGTTATATTGGCAGTCCTACTATATATATTATATACAGTACTAACACTTGTAGGAAAGCTCTACGCATTGTTGTACCTTTTCCCGTAATCAGTGAAATCGTCCACTTAGAATTCGGACAACACTACAAAATTATCCTTTAACGAGAACACACAATAATTAGGATACAATTTCGTCAAGCATTTACGGAATTGGTTCCGGGTTATTGCCTGGAGGAGGAAGGACCAACTAAACGAGAAATTTGATATATGAGATACACCCTATATATTAAGTGGTAGTACCACATAACGCATAACGCAACCGCAATCTGTTCTGGGAGGAAATGTAGGAAGAACTAGCGGTACTTCCTGTATTTTGAATTTGTATATCTTAAGCATGTATTAACCTATTGTGAAAATGATAATATGGATTATATGTCAGTGATGATTTGGTTTAACAGTATGGTTATTTTTTGCAAATGTATGTTTCTATGGTTATCCTAAAGCAAACATAGCTTGGTAGCTAGCTAGTTAGCTAGGTAACTACGTCTGAACGGCGCAAGTAACGTTAGTTAGCTGGCGAGCTAGCTATCTTTATATAATTGTGCTATATTGCACAATTTGGTATAATTACCACCACTACTCTAATATATTTATATACTCGTTATTCTTTTAGACATCTAGTTATCTTGTAGTAAGTTATCCACCCTTTCTGTACAGCGCTTTTCTAGATAGATAGCTAGTTACATAAACTGTTGTGCTTTATGTAGTACCTAGCTAAATTTGTCCTACTTATCTCACCGTGAAGGAAAACCAAAATAAAGTAGAGAGAATGCCTTTTTTACACGGCTTCAGACGAATAGTTTACGAATATCAACCCCTTGTGGATGCAGTGATGTGCATTGTAGGTACGAAGGAAGAAGAAACGAACCGGTACATGCAATACTTTACCATACATGCATGTTGACTGTTTACCATACAATCATGCATACATGTTGACTGTACCAACCGCGACAGGGGTTGGCTGGCTAGCTATGTTTGTTTTCATATCGTGCAGGATGCAAGGTGAAGAAAATGTATGTAAATCTCTGATGGAGCTACTTGAAAAAGAGTCACAGTCAGTGGTTTTTACCGAAGGAATTAGCTACGCTCTTTTTAAAGTGGCCGAACTTGGGAGAGTGAGTCCTGCCAAAGTGCTCTTACGTTATGGAGCGGACTTAAACTTTGAAGGTGAGTTGTCTTGTTCGTCTTTCTCTGGTCGATTAATTTATGGTAATATCTTTTATTATATAGTTAGATAGCTGCTCCGCTATTAAGCGGAGGACCCATTGCTAACGCTTTTGTTTCCAATTCACTCATTTAAGCCATGTAAGAGAACTTCCCGCATTTTAGACATGGACAAAATTTAGGAGTTTTTTTTAAATCCTTAAACATCATATAGTCGTTTAGGACAACACCGTTACAGCGCAAATGATATGTTAAGTTGTCTGGCCGTTTGTGAAGCTGATGGTGATACTAGATGTCCGGTCAAATGGAACTGATGGGGCGGGGGTGTTTTATTTTAACGTAGAAATTGTTATTGCATTACTGAAATTATTATTGTGAACGCGCATTCTTGCAATCGGATGTGATTTTATTTTTGACAGTTATGACGATTTAAGGAATCTGACTTGGAACAGTTGCGAACTCTGCACTGACTTGCATACGGTTCAGAGTATTGTTATTTGGCTCTTTGACTGACAACTTGGGATAGTCCCTTTCATCAGAATGAGGTCTTCAGCCTCATATTCTTATCCCCAACAGATCCAGTGTCTTACTACAACCCCCTGCACATTGCAGTGCTTAGAAATAAACCACACATGGTGCAAATGCTGGTTGGACATGGGGCAAAAATTGACAAAAGAGATAGGGTAAGTATATTTTATTTTAGATGCCATTTTCCTGTTCTTCAACTTTAAAGTGCTGGCTTTCATTTTGCATTTTTAGCACAGTAGGTCTGACTGATGTTTCACACTTGTAGATTCATGAGAGTAGTCCTTTGGACCTTGCTAGTGAGGAAGCAGACAGACTCTCTTGCCTCTGCATGCTTTTGGATCTTGGAGCTGATGTTAATGCCAAAGACAAGAATGGTACTGTATTAGCAGCAACACTGTTTAACCCAAACATTTTAAATTGAGGAAGTATTAACCAATATGTAAATAAATATACAATCCTTTCTTTTTTATATTTATAATACTGTAGTGTTGTGGTGTAAGCTTTGCAAAGAGACTGACTGGGTTTTCTACCATGGTAGAACCGTTAAGCAGTTTGTATCATTCCTTATAGGCAAGACTGCTTTGCTCCATGCTTTGGCCTGCAGTGATGGTTTGACGGTCAATAATACAGACAACATTCAGTTACTGCTGAAGAGAGGTACTTTATTGCACAGCTAACTTACTTTTAAAGGTGTTTAACCCCATTTTGTTATTTATTCACTGTGCACCTAAAACCTACAGTAACAGTTTTAAGCCTTATTTTAACTTCAGAGCAATTTAATTCTATCTTTAATTCTAATTGTATTATTATTAATTTGATACATTTGTTCCAAGCTTTGTATTTGTAATTGATTTGTTTGTTTTTAAGGCTTTATTAATATTTTTTACTAATTTGATTGTTTCATTGTTCTGTCACCACTTCAAGTGATGCACTTGGACAAATGATCTTTGATGTTACCTAGGGTTGCTGGGTGTTTAAGGTATTTCAAACATTAGACACCCTCTCCCAGATAACCCAGCTGGGAGTGATCAGTTTTCAGATTGTGTCCAAGTAGCATATGCCCATGGCTGTGTATCTGAAGACAATGATCTCAGTGTATTTCCACATTTAAATAAAAGTTGAATAGTTTATTAATTTATTGGATTCATTTTCACTTATGCCCAAGGATTTTGAAACCCTGAAAATACAGTTTTTAGAATTCATCAATACTGGTGTCTTAGAAATATTTTGATGACATTCTGAACTAAAGATAAATGAGGTGATTCTTAGTGGCTTAAGATTTGTTGTTTGCATAGAAATAGAAGACTTTTTGCTGAATTAATAAATCCCTTTATTTTTAATTATTTCTTGCACCTTTGAGTTGGGTATAATTTGTGGCAAATGTTCAGGCTGACTGTCAGGCACTGTAATTCTATTATGTTTATTAATTCTATATGTCATTCTTAAACTTCTGATTAGAAGCTGACACACTGACACAACTTTTTACTCTGTTACTTCCTACTTGTACATTAGATATCTACATTTATTACTACAGTTCTATAGATTTTCTTTCTTTAGAAAATAATTTTTCTACCTCTCAAATAACCTTTCTGTTGGCAAATTTCCCTGTTTGAAATGTTTTATATTTCTTATTTTCTGCATACCCTGGAATATCAAACTCACACACGTTTGTTTCTCTGTAGGTGCAGATGTACATGCCACCACTCATGATGGTGAGAATTCCTTATCCTCACTTGTCTTTTTAGTAAAAGAGGCCCTAGATAGTAGTGTTGAAGATGCAACGGTAGTCGGACACTTCTGTATCAGAGTTGCCAACCTTCTCCTCGACCATGGTGCTGACCCTAGCTGTTGTTTGAACACCAGTGTTGGAGAAGAATGGGAACCCTCTTTAACCTACACTAGCTTGGAACACTTTGATTTGCTCTTTCCTCTAGCTTTGGGTCTCCTTCAGCGTGGTTCTTCATTTTTCTGCTCTTGCCACAACACATCATGCTGGACAGGTTACAATCTGATTTTCACTAGGCTGAAAGAAGCTCTCCATGAATCTCTAGATGCTGCTAATGTGGCTGACCTACTGGCTAAAGCTGAAGTGTTAATAGAGATTGCTCAGGTGTGCTCCCCACATTTTCCTCCATTTTCTAGTCATTCTGTGTTGTGTATGCAAGAGAAGGACTCAGTCCCCCTACAGTTGCTGGAGCTACAAAAACGGCTTAGGGAACAGGAAGCTCGGCCACTCTCACTTCGGAGTCTCTGCAGGGTCTGTATCCGCCACTGTTTGCAACCATGGCCGCTAGACAGGAAAATTAAGTCCTTGCCTCTGCCAGACAGACTGAAAGACTATCTGATGCCGGAAAACAGTCTAACAGGTAGACCAGGGTGGGATAGTTTCAAGCCCCTCTCTTCACTTCACTAGAAAAAATGCATTTAAAAAAGAGGCAAATTATATTCTCTTAAATATTGCATCCTACCCACACTTTTTTGCTGAATATGCTTGATGGAAGTAAGAACCCATCTTTAGGCTTTGTTTATACAAGCAAATAAATAAATAGTTAGTTCTGTATAGATGACTGTCTTTTCTGGAATTTATTTTTAAGCAGTTTTCTGAACCACATAGTAAATTTTGGTAAATGATATTGGTAGTATCTAAAAAAATATAGTATATATAGCTACAAAAAAGAGAAGAAAAATATATATTAGTTTTTTTTCCCCACCCACAGACTACCCTTTTCAGCTCATCTATGGTCTATGGTCTTTAAACATGATCTCAATCCTTTCATTAAGTAAAAATGAAGCAGATGACCATACAATGTAGTGTCCTCTGAATGAGAGAGAAAGACTGTACTGATGTCACATGACATGGGACAAGGACTAGCATTGTGTAAGACCCCCTCTAGCCTGATTAAGTGCAGTAACTCGACATTGCATTGATTCAACAAGTAGACAGAAGACGTCCTGAAGGGATGCTGAGCCACGCTGAAAGGGCTCATGTTGGGTGAACATGCAGGCCACACCATTTGTCAGAACTCTCCAGAATGCTCCTTGAACCACTTCTGGATAATGTGGGCCTAATGGTATGGTGTGTTATCTTGCTGTACTGCCCCATCATTATGAGGCACGTGAAGTCCATGAAGGGCTGCAAATGATCACCAAGCAGTAAAACAAAAAATGGGCACTAGTGGTGTGGACATTGGGTCCAACCCATGCCATGAGAATACGTCTCGCACCAGTATGGATCCACCACCAACCTGCACAGTGCCTTGTTGACAGCTGGGGTCCATGGCTTCATGGGGTCTGTGCCACACAACAACTCTACCTTTATCCCAAAACAATTGGTACTGTGACTCATTGGACCACACAACGTGTTGACAGTCTTCTGGATTCCAATTAGCAACCTCAACCAAATAATGTTGAATGCCTTTGCGTCTTTTGAAATAGAACATCCCAGCCATCTAGTGCCCACTATCATGCCTTGTTTGAACTCTGATATTTCATGGCGCTATGAGCACTGACCAGTGTTCAACCTCATTAACAAGATAACAACTTGCAATTTATACAGGTGTAGGTGTTCCCAAGCCATACTGAGGTAATGCTGCTTAATAATCAATTTACTTACTGCTATCCTATGACTTTTGGCATGTCTGTGTATAATGACTGTGGGATTGTTGTTAAATTAACATGCAGTCCAATTTCATTTTGGTAGACATTCATACATATGCCAAAATGATAGAGAACTGAATTGTAATCGTAATCAGTTGCACTAAATCATCTGTACTAAACACCCAAGCTATTGTTTACAAAATGAATTTTGTATACTGATGCTGGCAAGTGCTCCAGTCATTTTTCTACATTGTATCTGTAGTTGCTAACAATTTTCATGGTCCGCTGTCAACATGTATAGCTGAGCAGTGCCTTAGTGACCTGTTATATTGGTGACATTATATATAAAAAAAAAAAAAAACCTGGTGTAGTTAAGAGATTTACATTGCTATCTAGTATCATTGCAGTTTTGTAAGTAAAAAAGCTCATTTTTAAAATATGTGTCATTGTTCCCATATGGTGTTCAGGTTTACTTGTCTTGTTTTTAAATCAAGATTTTTGTGTCAAACTACTGCTTATACAGTTAGTAGCATGGAATTATTCACTTATTTATAAAGACACTGAAATGGATGTTGTGTGCTTTTTGCTTTGTGAAACTGACAATTAAAATAAAAGGATACCATCTTTTTAAACTGAAAAGGATTATATATGAGTGGTAAAATCGCAAATACACTCTTCCAGTACATTCTGTAATCTTTAAAGAGAGTTATTCTATGATACTTCCTTACTTATTCAATATGTGACTTTTATTATTAAAGAAGCCCTTATTCAGTATTTTAAATTGTTTTAATGTCTACTTAGTTTCTGACCTGACCAAATTTACATAACTATCAGGTGCAGCGTCACATGCCCAATTACAACCCTATGAATTGGTAATAGTATGAAAGAAGTTGATTTTGTGTGGTCATGGATAGTTTAATAGCTCTGTTTTCATTGGCTGTTTTTACAATGATGCACCGCAATTGATTGAAAACTAACTGTTTTAGGTGAGCCATGGAGCATTTAAACATGCAGGTTTATGGTTGAATATATAATTGAATATTTCAGCTCTCAAACTAAACTGATTAACAGATTAGACAATGACAATCAACCCTGAACTGTCGAGGAGCTGAAGTCCTATATCAATCAAAAATGGGAAACCATTTCACAAAATTACAGCAATTGGTCTGTTCAGTTCGAACATATTTTCAGTGTTAAAAAAGAGCTGATGCAACACAAAATTAAACACACCCCTGTGTGTCTGGTATAAATTCTTGCCCCAAGTGGAAGTGTCCACATATACTGGTATCTTATTCACAAGTGAGGAAAGGATGGAGCAGGAGGTTCACAGATGGATTGGTGCGGTGTCTGCAGTACTGTGGACGCTTACCTGTCTGTCATGATAAAGAGGGAGCTGAGCTGAAAGGCAAATCTCCTGGTCAGTCTACGTTTCAAGCCTCACCTATGGTCATGAGCTCTGTGCAGTGACCAAAAGAACGAGATTCAGGATACAAGTGGTTGAAATGATTTTTCAGATTTATCAGCTGACCTTAGCAGTCAGGCCTGAAGCCAGTGTAAATAATGGCTTAATTGGAATCAGTTAATAAAATAATTAAAAAATGGATTCGGTTTGGGTTCAAGCAGGCAAGTATAAGTGCCTTGAGGGTGAAGGCAAAATAGGAAAATTCAGATGTTAATAGAGTGGAACATTTGTGTACAATAAAACGCTTTAGTTAAAAGTATTGCATATACGGCACATACTGACTTCTGAATCTACTGTATGTTTTCCCCATTGCTCATTACTTTTACTAAGTTATCAGTACTGGAAAAACATGCATGTGGAGGCCAAATGTTGCTGTCAAATATAAAGAAAAATATGATATTTACTAATTGTATAATGGGCAAACAAAACCACAGACATACTGTAAAGACTTTAACTGCTTTTATTGGCTATTGTGATTGTGAGATAGTACAGTACAGCATCTTGCAATTAATGAATTTTGAAATTCACTGCATACAGTTAGCATGTCTGCTCTATTATAGACAAAACATAATCCTGACAATAACCTATGACATTACGTGAGACACTTTAACTTTTTGCTTATTTTGCTATGTGTTAATACATCCTTTATTGTAGTAGCACCATAACCATGTTGAAAACCCACATACAGTATTTTCTCCAAAAAACATAACAGTTTCACCTAAAGCATGCCAGATTTGTTGACAGGCTTAGCTATGTTTTGCATTTCTTCCCTTGCATGCAAATATTTCATGCACTACATGTGCAAGTGATTAACTGGGTATTTTTTTTGCTGCTGGATACTTTTTTATATA
>JAOXYF010000022.1:385016-396842 GCA_028565775.1 Sternarchorhynchus goeldii
AAAATTTATTTATTTATTTATTTTAGCAATTAGCGCTCTTTCTTTTGCACTTCCTTCTCAATTTTCTCTACTTTTTGTACCTTTTTTCTCTGCCAAGTCTCTTCTGCTTTGCTGTCCTACCTGGTATCATTGACCTCTTTGCCTCCATTAGTGATGGTCCCTGCAGTTCTAGTGGAAACCTCTTTGAGGTTGGGTTCCTCTTTCACAGGTCCCCTCTGGCCACAAGTAGATTTTCATCCATTTCATTCTCCAACTCACTGTCTTTTTCTGTTATCTCATTTGGACTGCTTTTCATCTTCATTCTCTGTTTTCTCAGCCTTTCTCTTCTTCATTCTCTTTTTTTCCTTCGGCTTTTTCACTGCTCTCTTGCTTTTCTTTGACAACTTTTTCTGGCTCGCTGCCTGTCAGTTCAGCTTTTGTGCTGCTCAGTCCTGTTTCTGCAATCACTTCACCTTCTGGTACTTCCTCTCCACCTTCTGATTTTTGCTCATCTCCATCTTCTCCTACTTCCTCTTTTTTCTCTATACCTGCCTCATCCTTTTCTTCCTCTGGTTCTACTTCCTCTTCCCTTTCATACCCTTGCTTGTGTTCTCTTACTTCACTTTCGTCTTTCTCTTCCTGCATATTACTTAGCTTTGCTTCAGTAAGCAACATAATCTCCTCCTCCTCCTCCTGTCCACAGGCTTCACCTGACAGCTCCTTTGCCACATCTGCCAAGTCATCATCTATGTCATTCTGTCCTGTGATTTCTTCAATTATGTTATTCACAACTTTGGGAGTCTTGGAATGATTATATGTAAATCCAACACTGGGAGTACCAGAAAAGGTTTTAAATTGTGTCTCTTCTCGCTCTAGAAGTTTCCTGCAAAGAATAAAAACAGTAGAGAGATCTTTATATATACTCATGCACTATAGCATTAAATAGGCTAAATGCCATAAATGTAAATGTAGCGTACGTCCTGACCTGTAGGCAGCAATTTCAGCATCTAGGGCCATCTTAACATTGAGCTGGTCCTGATATTCTTGGAGATGGTGAGTCATTTCCCACTTTGACCCCTTCAGATCATTTTTCAGCTGGTGGATCATCTCCTGATAATATGAGAAATTAAGCAATTTCAAAGCAGTGTAATAAATAATCTAATCATTCTGATTGTAAATGAAATAAAAGGTAAAGTATATAATTCAGTGGCTAAATTTCTTTCATGGCTTCAGGAAGCATGGACAGCGTTTATGAATATTCGCGGTAGCCTAATGCTGTCCAGTCCGCCCTTATGTTTGCCTTTTACACATAGCGAAACAAATTGCGTTCAAATGTGCAAAGCTTTCACTCTCTCTCACACACACACGTACACGTCCTACAATTACACGTCCTACAATTGTACAGGTGTTAAAAAAGGTGAAGTAAATGAGTGTGAACCTGATAACAGCCTATATCGCTGTTGTGTCGGTCTTCAATATCATTGAGCTGTCTCTCCAATGATTCCTTCATGTCATGCAATGCTTCTAATTCAAAGTGTTTGGTTTGTAATTGGCGGCGATACTCAGCGATCTCATCTCTGACAGACTTAATTGCATTTTCATTCTGTTCAGCCACTCCTGTTAGTGCGGAATAATGACACTTGAATACATCTTCAACTTGCTGAAGGTTTTTCGAAGAGAGGCTGTCTAGTTGCGCACGAATTTCTCGTAGCGCAGAAGTAATATCGGTCTTCTGCATGTCTCTTCTTTTTATTGGTACCTGGGTGGCTTGCAACTTAGCTAGAAGCTCTTTAACTTCCATCTCGTGGTTATGGCGTAAAAAGCCTATCTTATCCAAGATAACCTGGCCTTTCTTCTCCAACTCTGATTTTACCATGATCGATCCATCTTTGTCTTTTTTCTCTGTACGGATGGCCGACTCAATTTGTTCTCGTAAGCGCCACTCTTCTTCATATCGTTTCTTCAGTCGCTGAATATCCTCATTGACGTGATCCTTGTCAAGGAGGATTTGTGCCTTCTCCCTGTTAAGTTGCTCCACAATGAGCCGAAGCTCCTGAATTTGTTGATTGTATGCATCGCTCAAGTTGGATTGTGACTGTTTTTGTTGCCGTAGTGCCCGGATTTCTGCTTCGAGATGTTTATTATGCTCTTTGAGGTATCGTACTTTATCAATGTAACTTGCAAAGCGGTCGTTGAGCCCTTTGAGTTGCTCCTTCTCATTGCTGCGCGCCAGGTCTCCATTCAACGCAGAGCTGAACTCAAAATTGTCGGGAGGTGAGAGCACACTGAAGTTGTAAACATTTCTAATTGGTGAATTTGTTGTTCTCTTGAATGATATGGACATTATTGGCTTCATTTTGCACCGTGCGTGCGATCTCGTTGCGGTGGATGGTGCGCTATCCGCTGATAGTGGAAGTTTCTAACACCCGGCTATGGGAAAGCACCGCTATCATGTCCACTACAGAAGACAGTGCCTGCGAGTATGCAGAAATGTGAGGCAGTGGTGCATACGGTTCAGCTGTATTTATATGGGGGATTACTTTGTCAGCGAGGCCACACCTTGTGTTGAAGTATATCGATTTATTTGACGTGGTCGTGAATGGCCAACAGCATATTTATGCGGTGTTATTGATTAAACTGTATATATCTTGGAAAAGTTCTTTCTATATGCAAACATTTTACTATTATGATGTTGGCTGAAATGTATTGAAAATGAACTTGACGTTAACCGCTAAACACATGAACATTGAAAAGAAAAAGCAAACAAAACAATGGCCATCTACTTTAGTTTTAATACACGTATATTTGAGAAATTAATCTGTAGTATTTGTCCCAAAAATATACCGTTCTTTTAAGAAATAAATATGTGTATAATAAGTAAATCATAACTATTCTTTTGGGTATAGTGTATGGAATTAAATTAAAATGGGTAACCTGCATAGAATGAATCAAATGTATAGCCAACAGAATACATTTGAATATATAAAACAGAACCGTAATACCATTTAATGAAATTGGTAAAACTGAAGATATCTCGAACATTACCCTCACTTTCCTCGATGTAGTTTAGGTCTGTTGTTTATTCTAACATTTTTAGTCATGAAAATGACCACCAAATATCATTTGGTGTAATGAACTGAAAAATAGAAATAATTTTATTAGAATCTTAAAAATGAAGAATATATCCAAGGCGATTGTTTGATCATTTCATGGCATACTAATTTCATCTTTTACTAATTCATATCAGATTCACTTTCATACAGAACAAGGTTTATGTGACATTTTGACTAAGTAAAAAATAACTGAACAGATATGATTCTGTTCTAGTCACTGGGTCATATGAAATATAAATAAATAAGTGTTTGGAAGTTTTTGTTTTACATAGACAGGATGACTATCACCTGACTATAAGAGCATTAATGAAATTATAATGTATTCATTTGGCAGACACTCAAACTGACAACTTCAGTCATGTTACAGAGGCAAGAAAATGTAGTGTTTGTAATTTTGTTCCAGGATTTGTATGGGTATAATGCATAAATGAGCACAATTGATGCTCTAAAATGACTTGGTGTCCTGACAGTTTTGAAGTGACTTTCGTAAAAATGTAATCCAAGAGTAAAATAACTATTTATCTCAAGCTACTTACACACACAGAGAGAGTAGCAAATGTATTTAAAGAGAGTAATGAAAGTACTCATATTCAGGCTGTACTCTGGCCAGGTTAAAGTATTCATATTCAGGCTGTACTATGGCCAGGTTAAAGTACTCATATTCATGTTGTACTCTGGCCAGGTTAAAGTACTCATACTCAGGCTGTGTATGCACAGTAAATTAGGGAAATTTTTGTACATTAAGAAACAGTTTGTATTCTGTCTTTTGTGGTACACTGGTAGGATTGTAAGAGTGCAGTAAATATTCACTAGTATGGTTTCGGATGCCAGTGAAATGTGAGGCACAATCCCCAAATATGTAATGAATATGAAAATTCACACCAAACGCCCTGCCAAAATCGGATAGACTGCAAATAAATGAACTGCAGCAGATGCATGCAGCACAGATCAAAATTTCTGCAAGACTATTTCGGGTTGACTTAAGAATTCGATGAGAATAGCACTAGTTTGACATATTGTTGGTAGATGTGTTTTACTTACATATTTTGAATGTGGGTTTTGGTCAATAGAAACTCTATCTATAAACCGCTATGCTATACTATGCATAGGTGGAACATTTGTGAATGTTGTGGTTACTGTTGTGTATAGCAGTAGATCCAAATGGCACTGGTGGGACTGAGCATGCATTAATGGTGATAGTAGGGTGGGATACAGCCTTATTCGTTGGATTGGCTGGTATGGATTTGCGGAATTTAGAAACAATTGTGAATATATTGTTTACTATTGTGTATAGTAGTAGATCCACATGGAACTGGTGGCAAAGCACGCATTGACAGTTCCAGTTCAATATAGCCGTAGTCTCTGTGTGTTGTCCTTACAGAGCTTATGTAGCATTACGTATATATCTTCTAAAATGTACACCAGAATAATTTGCTGTTTAGATAAGGTACATCCAGTATCTGAGACCTCAAATATAGGACTGAGTCAGGTGGAAAGAGACTGACAGGCCTAGAAGGTGTTCAGTTAGAGCAGTAAAAAGAAACAGGTAAGAAATTCATTAAAATAATGGATAATTAGGGACAATTGTGGTTACAGAGAAATGTAGCATATATGAGGATCAGATTAAAACATTGAGATAAATTCATACTTCACTCAATGTAACAAAATTTAGCTTATTCCATGCTGACACCATATTCCCCCTGCAGACTGCTGCTCCTCTCTACACTGAAATTTAAATTGAAGCCTTTTATGACTCAGCCTTTTTCATGCCTCTGCGGCAGAGAGAGGCACTTGGCAATATGCTAAGCAGTAGCTCACAGTGCAGGATGATATCGCATTTAATTGCCAATCTTGGCAAAATGGCAACTCTGTGCTTCTTTGCAGCTTGTTATGGCTGTTAACAATAAATGGTAAATATGAGTTTGATTTAAATATGAGTTTGACCTTAGATTTAAACAGTTGCAGTAAATATTCAATGATATTTAATTCACTTATATTTTATATGTAATATTGCCAAAGAAGACTTTCCTCAGTTATGTTCCTGGTAGCCAAGTCATGTCCTAATTTTAGAATATAATTGCATTGTCCTCAGAAAATCTAATCTGCCAGATTTAGGACCTCAAATTCAAATTCTTGTAAATTATCAAATTGTTGTCCATCAAATATTAAGGCAAACACTTTATATATCTATAGAAACAATCTTTTTGCCTTCTATTTGAGGCATGTAATATCACATAGATATCACAAAGATGAATTCAGTCTCCACAATAGGGTGAGGAGCTTGGCTATTCTAGAGGTATAGCAAGCAGGTCCAACTGGTAGGAGACCTCGAAGTAGACCCACTTGAGAGATTTGGAAATACCTGGGGAGCTGGATAAAGTGGCTGACAGAGAAACTTGTAATTCTTTGCTCACCCTTTTGAACCTGAAATGGATTAAAGCCCCTGTCAACTTGGTGTCACATGGTTAAAATTAGTTTTAATATTAAAATATGAATTGGAATATTCATTAAATATATGGATTGCATAATATGTCAGATTGCATAATGATCGACAATGACGTGTTCTTGGCAACATAAATAACCCAGCATTAGTGGGTTTGTGGCAGTGGTGACTGACTCAGCAGGCAGGATCACTGTTGTAATGGAGCGTTGCACAAAGCTTCGTGTCAAAGTGAAATGAGTTCAACATATATTGCACACACACAGAAACATAGTCGACAAACACTGACAAAGACACAGGGAAACACTTGCTTAATACATGATGGTATGACAACGGGGATAGACACAGTAACAGGGACAAAGGCAGAAAGGGGAAGGAAAGTGGTATGGATACAAAAGGGAACCAGTGGGACAGTGACAGGGATACAAATAGGAATTGTGATGGGCAGACATGTTGGGAATCCCCCAGGCAAGATCCTTGTGCCCATTGGAGGGTGCTGACCCATAGGTCCACGATTCCATGGCCTTCCAGCAGCGGGACCCAGTACAAGGGAGGTTTGGGCTTCTTAGTCCCAGGTACCCCCGTGACTGGAACAGGAGGCTCTTGGCTGGCAGCAGCTGTGGACCCTTGGTGACTTACACTGGCTTCCCAGTGGCGTGTGCTGGCTATGGGGTGGCTCTTGCCTGTGAAATGGTGTCGCACACCCCGCCTTTTCCTATTGCCCACAAAAGCCCTGTGACAGTACGCAGTGTCCCTGGGGCAACGCTCAGAAGGGCACGTTTCCTCTTCGGTCTCCTCGGACCCAGTTTCAAAGGGAGGATGCAATGGGTTGCCTTCTAACGGGGTCATCCTTGTCGCTGGAGTAGAGTGTACCAAACCACAGGGCGGGCACCCTTAATCACAGAGTGCACCCTCCCTGTCGTGGGAGAATGCAGAGTCGGCACATATGGAGGGTTTGGAGCTTGACGGAGTACAGATGAGATCCTTCAGCCTCTGCGTGTACTTTGTCAGAACCACCTCAGAGGCCCCCATCCATACACTCCTCCCCTTAATAGGGGCAGAAAGTCCCTAGGCTGAAGACTGGGTAGCACGCTGGGACCAGCATATGGGGCAGCTACACTGGTCCTCTTCCTTTCTTTTTGACTTTCCTCTTTTTCTTTGGCATCGTGACTGGTCGGTGTTTCTGTGACGGAGCATCATGCTAAGACCAAAAGGAGAGGCAAGATGCTGAAGCTTCATGATGAAGTGAAACAAGTTTATTTTAACATATACTGGCTGATTATTTACTCTGGAAATCATGTGTGACCTCTGTGTTCCATCCCCCAATCACTGATGGACACCAGGTTGTGGATGAATAGTCTTTTTACTTTCTGCAACTGCAGATGAGTATGGCAAACACAGGGTATGTCTCTTAATAACATCAGGGCGAGTCTGCCCACATAGAAGAGTTAACGTTAGTCAAGTTAGTTAACTAGCATTGAGAAACTGTGAATTACTTGGTAAATATCCATTTATAACCATAACTCTATATCCGTATTTAGTTTATCTATAATAATGTAATTACTGATATGTTTTTTATCGCCTCAGAGCACCGTTACATTATTTTGAGTTTTAGGTTATTCATAAAAATGGAGCTGTACTTATTTGCAGCAGAGCAAAGTCTACTTTACCGCGAGTATCTCAAAATCCCTTAGTTTTAGCAAAACTGCATAGCGCTGACGTCAGATAGGTGGTGCTAAACTCATTTTAGCAGAAATTTCACATTTTTACCTGTTTTACCCCATTACACGTGCATATCAATCAAACCTTCCAGTGCTTCAATTTCATCTGCATGACTTTCTTTCACGTTTGTAATAATCTGATCCATGTGTTTTTTTCTTCCGCATTTATCATGCATATCACAGGACCTAACATTTACAATGCAATATCACAGGACCTAACATTTATCATGCATATCTGAGGACCCAACACTCTTTCTATAACACTCTTTTTCCAGAGCCTTCCCTATGTGTGTAATGCCATTATATCTTCATACCTCAGACCACCATGAATACATTACCGGTAAAAACTAATGTTTTCATTTTTATGCTAAATTAACAGTGTCTGCGTTGCATTTGGTTGGTTTTGAGCAGTGTATTATAACGTTTCTGTACAGTTTTTTAAATTGAAAAAATGCTAAATGTTTATTAATACAACTATAATGTGCTACCATACAGTCATTTTATCAACTTCAATCAGTCAAAATTATTTTACAATATGTTATTTTAAACTTAAAATATAAGTTATTTGGTTGGCAAGTGAATGTTGGTGCCTTTATAATGCCGATATCGGCAAGATACAGTATCTGTCTGAGATGCAAAGGATGTGCAGGAACATAAACACAAAAAAATCACAGTCCACAGAATCATTGTGTTACGGGAGGAGTTCCGGAGAGCAGTAAAAAAGCGAAACAGGACAGCCGAGCACGGAATAAAAAGACAGCGTTTAATTTTAGTTTAGTTTTTGACAAGCAACGTACACAAGCAAACCAACAGCGCAGACGCAACATCGACAAAGACTCGGTGACACATACACGCTTTTATACACTCACCCTAACGAGACACAGGTGAAACGTATAACAACGAGACCAATCACACGCCACATCCACGACACACCCAGACGTACACGCATGCATACATGCTCAATAGTCTGATACAACAACAGAACACACCCCCACACAGACACTGGACAGGGGAGGTGGCCAGGGTGGCCACCGTGACACATTCCAGCTGCTACGGGTGGTTACTGGCAGGGGGCCGTTTAACTAATTTTTTTAACTAATTTTTGAGTTTTGACAAAACTTTATATGTTTATATGTTGTAATGCCTCTTATTTTCAGAAATTTACCAATATTTATAGGCTAAATGAAAGTCTATAAATTATTGTTCATGTTGTGGTGAGTCTTGGAAAGACGAGGCTTTTTAATGAAAATCCCGCGGAGGGAAACCTTTATTAAACCAGCGCAAACTCCACAACAACTAACTCCACTTAACTCCTAACCCACTAACTAGCCCCTCCTCTCCTAGTCTCTTAAAGGGCTAGAGCCCTTTGAGTGGCTTCATGCAAGCCCGTTGCGGATTCGCGCCAGCCACGAGTAGCAGCCCCTACAATGTCAAGTTTAATGAGAATTACTCTGAATTACTGAATTACAGACCTTTTAAATTAAGAAACACTGAGGTATTGACCATACCGTGTACAAATATCAATAGGTTTTTAATTATTATTCTCTTCTGAACATTTTAATAGTGATGATTGGGCAAACGTCCTAAGAATTTTTAAAAAGCGCAGTTTCAATTAATGAGAACAGAAACAGTGGGATGTATGAAAGGACATATCTGGAAAATGGTCAGCTACACTGATCTGCATAAGAGATGGCATGTTTTTCTCAAAAGCTAATTATTTCAAGGGATATTTACATTAAAAATAATTTTACTAGAATCACAGAATACTGCAGCATCCCCTCTGAGCCCAGTTCCTACCACATTATGTGAGATGATCAGCAGAATCAGTAGGACAAAAAGATCAAGAAAAAAATCAAAACATACAACAGTGGTTCCACACTATGTGCTTGAACTCTGATAAAGCCCAAAGAAAATGCTGGCAGTTTCTGTGAGTTTTCTGCTTTTATAGAGTGGTTCTACATTTAGTTACAAAATGATTACATGCTACCTGTCTACAACCTCTCTAACATGCTTACATGCTGAAGTTAATTTTGGGTTGCTTGGTGCTGAAAGATATTCACAAGCGTGTCTGGCAGTGATGCCATGAAACTGTTTTCCTGATTGAAGTTATTAAAATAATCCTGCCAGAGCTGCTTGCTCACATCTCTTGTATATGAACTATTCATGTGTTGTTCATCTTTACAGGACTAATTACATCTTTGTTTTATTTGCATACTACTGTGAACATGATGACCCTAGACCCACCGATGTACCTGAGAAACCCACACCTACATTATGAAGCTGTTTGGTAATGTTGTTGATAATTCAGCTTGGTACAGAATTTTCAGCTATTGTTGGATTTTCAGCTATACTGGTGGATTAATACATTTGTATGATCCAAGCATGCACAAACAAATAGATGCATTAGCTTTCTCAAAAGCCTTTTCAGGAACAAGAATGTCAACAAAGTCATTTGTTTGTATCAGCCAAAGTGTGTGTATAGTGTGTTATATAGATATGCATGTAGTGGTGCCTAGACATAAGCTTTTTTTTTAAGTACTTTGTACAAACCGCCTCCTACTTATCCAGACACAGAGGATCAGTCAACTGGATGGAGGCTCCTCTTAACCCCTTATTCCCCCCCACTGTGGCCCAGCCCTGGACTGTTATATGCCATATTTTCTCTTTTTTTTGGATTTTTTTATACTATTTATAATATTATCAATCAGAAGAGGACCCAACAAAAACCAGGTTTTGGAGTGGTGCTCCTTGTGCTGTAGGCATCAGTCCACATCCATAGAGAGCCCCGACGCAGCACACCCGATGACTGTGAATGCCCCGTACCGCGTCTTCAGCCCGCAGCAGTCCACCAAACTGCCCCCCCATCGACCATTGGATTGAGCTGTGGAACTGAAAGATAGTGCGGTCCCACCACAAGGTAAGGCATACCCTCTGTCCCAGGAAGAGTAGGACATCATGGTGCACTACATCCAGGAGGCTCTCGCTCAGGGGTATATCCCTACCCCTATCCTTTGCTGCTGGTTCCTGATGCCCTGGGACAACTGCATGGAGCCAGCATCTTCGCGAAGTTAGATCTTCTCTGCGCCTCCATCTGGTAGGAATCAGAGAGGGCGATGAGTGGAAGACTGTGTTCAGCATGGCTTCTGGTCATTATGAATACCTGGTCTTGCCGTTTGGCGTGGCCTCCAGTGGAGCTGCAGGACGGACCTGTCTACTGGGTAAGAGCGCTGTTTGATTTCTAGTGGCGAAGACAGCAGCTGCAATGCCTCGTGGATTGGGAGGGGTTTGGTCCTGAAAAGCCCATCTCTAAGGTCCTGGACCTCAACCTGGATTGCCTCATTCTACCACTCCCACCCGGATCACCCTGCACTTAGGTGCCCCAGCCGTCCGCCCTCCAGGAAGCGGTTGGGACCCTTGGGGGGTTGGGTCCCTAGGGCCATTCCCCCTTCTACATCACTCTCATCACTACCTCATTCCCAATCACCCATGTATCACTTGCACCTGTCCCCAATCACCACTAACCATCTCACCTCTGTATATAAGCCCACAGGTACTGCCAAGTCTTCAATGTACATTCGCTTGACACAGATGGACTGAGCCCGCTGCCTACCTTATATCCAAGCTACGCCAGCCACTGCAAGCTGTACCTTTGTTTTTGCTAATTGCAAGCTGTACCTTTGTTTTTGCTAATTGCTAGCTTTGCTAACCTCAGCCTTAAGCTGTTTGATTTTCTGTTTGCTGTGGTTCGCTGCTTTTCTGCAGTTCAATAAAGGACTATGTTTGCTGCAGCCTCGCCTTCCGCTCTCTCAATGCCTGTGTCACAAATCAAGCACTTGCATCACTTGCATTCACAGCCAGTTGTTATGGTGATTTTTGCATGCGCTGCTAGGACCTATTGTTCAATTTTATGATTAATTCATGACATAAAACCAAACTATTTTTTGTTTGTCATATTCACATGAACAAAACCTAAAATGAGAAATTATGCATTTTTCTTTTTTGACATTGGTTTTTGAAATAAAAATCAAATACTGTGAGAATAAAATACATATTGCTTAATGAAGTGGAACTGATTAATTGTATCTAAAATATTATTTATAAAATATTACTTATAATATGCATAATAATTTTCTCTCTTATTCCATATCATCTTTTGTCCCTACACAGTTCTCTGTGTTTATTGTAGTGCACTCTTTATGTCAAGTCACTTTCTCAAAGCAGCTTTTCAGATGTCAAAGTCCATGCCCCCAGGGAGCAAGCCAAGTGCCCTTGCTACCCCACACTTAAAAAAGTGTGTCATGGTGAGGAGAAGTGGGCTCATCAGTGACATATGTCAACTCACCACTGCATTGCATCCAGACGACTTGAGTCTGGCTTCCAATCTAGACAAAGGTCTAAGATAGGATATTTTGAAAATCACTTTGTCTTCCACTTACACTCTGCCTCTATAATTAGCCTCTGTATTTTTTTCCAGTTACACTTGCCTTTAAATATTCCTGTGACGGCGGGGTGGAGGGAGCAAAGGCGGACGCTGCAGAGAACATACTTGAAAGGGTTTTATTAAGTGTGTTGC